>LPNX010137662.1:1193426-1247426 GCA_001517045.1 Pseudotsuga menziesii
GACAGACCGTATCAAAAAAAAAAAAAAACCCATCCAACATCTGACAGATATAATGACACGAAGCCAAACTGGCTCGGCATATTTGTAGCTGAATACCTATGTATCAAGCTTTCGGTAGCTAAATACCGGCACTAATATAATCTACCCCTATGCTTCTGTCAAAAAAAAAAAACAATTTAAATATTTTTTTATGATGATGATCGTATATTGAGATCAAATTTGGTCTATCATATTTTAAGAAAAAAAACAAAATAAAAATTAATTAATTCGTTTAATGCTGGAGTAAATATTTTGGAACTCACAAAAGCAAAGTATTCTGAAAGAAAATTATTTTATTGTTCAACCCTTATGACTCCCTAAATAATAAATCCTTCCAATCCAAAACTTTATTGTACTTTAATATTATAATAATAAATTTAAATAAAAAAATTATCTTTTTAATAGGACATCCCCAATGTTTATGAATATTTATAAAGAAACGTATCAATGGAATGAGCCTGTTAGATTACTAAATTTTTTTACTATAAAAAAATATAAAAGTTAAATATTAATTTAAACAAATTATAAATAAACTATATTTTAATTGTGATATTTTTTTAAATTATAATTTAAAAATGATTAAATAATTGATATTGTAAATGGTAATTAATGTGATATTAATCATTAATTTTTGGTGAATTTTAGTTTTTTTTAATAAAAACGATGTAATTTAATAAATAAAAATTAATAAATGTTTTATTATAAATTATATGTATGAAAATGTAAAATATGCTAAATTAAATTACAATTTTATATATAAGTTTAAAAATAAAGATTTTTTTTTAATTAATTGAAATAATAACTAAAAATTTAAATTTATAAAACTATAATTAAATAAAAATAATAACTAAATTATAGATATAAAAAGTATAATAAAAAAATTACAATTAAATCTAAATTTTCATAAGTTATAAGTTAGTTCACACAATTTTTTCATATTTTTTATATCTAATTTTATAATTTTGAGTTTGTAATATTTTTAGAGATTTAAGTTAGTGTACTTCACTTTATCTTCATTGTGGAAGTTGAGTCTCTCCCATTGAGAACATGATTATGACTAGATACCTAATGTACAAACATACAAGATAAATAACATGGTAGACAAGAGGCTTCCTAAAATTTAGGTGAGGCTTTCTGATTTTTTAACTTTGAGGTTGTAAATTTTTTAGAGAGTTAACTAAGTGTATCTTGCCTTATCTTCATTGTGGAAGTTGAGTCTTCCCCCATTGAGAACATGGCTATGACTATGCACCTAATGTACAAACTTACAAGAAAAATATATTGTCACAAACATAGCAAGTCTTCTAGAGCTGAGGAAGATGTCACTTTACATAATGGTGATAATATTAAAAATATTATTACATTTACATTTAAGGAGAAGTTGTCACTTTAAAGCTTCTATTAAGGAGTCTTTCTAAATAGGAATGGTCATATATGTTGTATTTGTAAAGTAGAATGCTCTCTTGCTGATAAGATAGCTTTTTTGAGCAAAGTTTTTTTTATGTAAGGCAGAGGTAAAAATGGTTTTTCATATTATTAATATAAAGAAAGTGTGATATTTTTTTTGAATAAAAAAAATCCACAACTTATAATAATTTCAAAAAAAATATTACAATATCATAATCTTTAAAATGTCTTTTTTAAAATAAAACTTTTAAGTTTTAAACAAAATTACAAAGAAAAATGATATTTATCATATTTTCAAAAAGTAGTTAAATTTATTTGCATTTTGAGCAGATGAGAGCAGAAAGATAGCAGGTTCAAATCTCACTAATACCACTACCGGTTCAAATCTTATGAACCAAAAAATCCAACCATATTAAGAGTTGATCAAACCTGTTCATAAAAAACAACGAGAATACATGAATATCTGGATCTTCGTTAGGACAATTAAAACAGTGTTCACTGGGTATTTCTTGATGGCAAACCAACGGCATGACATCATCAATGGCGACCTTTTTCGTCAGAACAATGGTCTTTTAGGTGCGCTATTTAACATTGTGGGTCCAGACTTATGCTCCTGCATCACCGTTATGTTAAAGGCGTTCAGGATCAGCCGGTAGCAAGTCAAGTTGGGATGTAATTTCACATCCCACGATATTTAATCTTGCGAACACAATTAATTGCTTTACTTTTGAGTATTTAATGTTCACCTAAAACACAGAATGCCAAGCATGCAAATTAAATTTTGATTTGCTTCAGAGATCTGAAGTTAAACTCTGGTTCAGAGGTCTGAAACATTCAGAATATAAACAGACGATCTTGTTAAATCATTGTTCGCAAATGAGGGGAGAATTTTGGTTGAGAGGTTTGAAGCATTTAGAATATATTCAAGCTTTGCTTTTACAGGTTTTCAGTTGCCACTATGGGTAAAGGCCCCTGCTGTAAAAGGACAGGGTTAATGAAGGTTCCCTGGACTCGTGAGGAGGACACAATTCTGATCAAATACATTGAGAAGAATGGCCAAGGGAATTGGCGTGCTCTTCCCAAGCTTGCTGGTCTGTAATATATATATATATATATATATATACTCCATTTTTGACCTACTTATATATGTCAATTTGAATTAGTTTTAGTGCATACATTCTTCTCGCATAAATTTCTGTGTCGATATATTAGACCAAAATATTCTTGTTATTTGGATTATATAACTCTAATTGAATAAGAAAAATCATGCATCCTGTAACAGCATGTATAATAATAGATGTGTATATCTGTTTGTATGATAATAGATGTGTATATCTGTTTCTGTGTATATGCAGGGCTTCTTCGTAGCGGGAAAAGCTGTCGTTTGAGGTGGACTAATTATTTGAATCCTGATATCAAGCGCGGCTCCTTTACACAACAAGAAGAGCGATCTATAATTATGTTGCATGCAATTTTAGGAAACAAGTAAGAAACATACTCACAATTTAATTTTTTCATATATTCATAATGCTCGTACCAGAGTTTTGAAACAAATAAAGAAAATGCTCGTTCGAGGGTCTTGAAACAACTACAGAAACATACAAACAATTTAATTATTCCATATAGTCTTTAGCTCGTACTAAGGTTTCTAAATGCTTGCTAGGGTTTCTAAATTGCTCTAAATTGTTTGATGCTTGTTAGGGTTTCTAAATTGCTATGGTCTACCACAGTCTCACAGCTATATTCTTAATGACCGTACTTACTAGGGTTTCTAAATTGTTCTGATGCTTGCAGATGGTCTACCATAGCCTCACAGCTCCCGGGACGAACAGACAATGAGATCAAGAACTTTTGGAGTACTCATTTAAAAAAGCGTTTGTTAAAGATGGGGCTCGATCCCTCGACCCATGCACCCATAGCAGAAGCCAATCCCAGTGCTCCACAGTGGTCCGAGGCGTTGGCATTGATGAGACACAAGGCACAGTGGGAAAGCGCAAGACTTGAAGCAGAAGCTCGGCTCTCGAGAGAATCACTGCTTATGCCAGCTAATTCTTCTGCTGGTCATCACGCCAATAACACAGTGGAAATGATCACAATACCTAGCTGCAATAATCCACCCACTGACTATTTCTTGAAGATGTGGAATTCAGAAGCAGGGAAGGTCTTCAGGAAAGAGTCTAGCAGGAGGATGTTTATAAACAGCTTTGGCGATTCATGTCACGTGTTTGATTTAAATCATGATCCCAATATAGCAATAGATGATCAGGTTTTATCCTCTGAAATTCCCAAGTCCCCAGAACCTCCAGTTCGGCTTCTTCCAGGGTAGTTGAGATCAGGATTTGACTGATAAAAGTGAAAATGTATATTTATATATTAAATGGTTTATCTAATTATAATGCTTTATATATATATATATATATATATATATATATATATGTGGTATTAGATGAAATGTTTCCAGGATACTGTTTCAAAATCAATGTCTAGCAGATAGAAGTGTACATACTAACACATCTATTTATTGGGTACATATTAATTGGAAGCTATTCTGAACGCTAATTTTATGAAAAAATATCTACTTTTCCATAAAATAATTTCCTGTGTTTGAATATGAATTTTTTTTATAATAAAGTTAGTTTTATGTTAATATTTAGGATCAAGTTATTTTAAGATGTAATTATTTTTAAAGTTTTCTCTTTTATGTATTTTTAATGATTTTTGGGTAATTAAATATTTATTTAGCAACATTGTCTTAGGAAATCTAGAAATTTAGAATTAATGATATCAAAGAAATCTAGAAATTTAGAATTAATGATATCATTTAGAAGTTTCCTTCTTAAAGCTTTAGGGCATGTATGAAAAGAAATCCATAACTTAAAGGTTTAGAACCTGTATGAAAAGAAATCCATAAATTCAAACATGTAGATTTTATTATATTCATAAGTTTTATGTTATGTTTTTTAAGTTTCTTTTTTTTATCATTGGAATCTTAGATGTTTAGGACTAATTTTTTATCTCTTATAAGTTTAGAGTAAAGCATAGTAACAGTGTTAAATTTTCTGGATTTTTACTGTAAAGCAATTTAGAAGTGATGCACTAATATTCGAGTGGAGATCACTTCCAAATTGTTTCACAATGAAAATCCAGAAAATGTAACATAATGTTATACACTGAATATTTATACATTGTGGAAACATTCATGCTCATTGTAGAGTAATATTTTGAGCAAAATTGACATTGGTCTTACTAATCTTCATCCACTTTAATTAATTTAGGCACTTTAATTAATTTAGGAATTGTTTGTGTGGTCAACACCCCTATTGTTTCTTTGGATTGTAGTAGTGCCTTGTGTGGCTCAACATTGCCATTGCTTCTTTGGATACTTTTAGTATTAGCACCTTCTTCAAAGTGTGTTTAGTGAGGCAAGTGGCATGGTTATTATGTTGGAATGATTAACTCTTTCTTGTTTTCCTTGTTTTGTGATACTTGATCATAGAATAAGATTTTTTATTGTTATTGTAATTAGTTATTGTAAGGAAGACTTTGTCTCTATGTGAATTGTTTGATTCTAAGTTTTAAGAGATGGTTCAAGATGTATTTGGATGTGAGAGATTCTCTCCATCTAGTTCATTTATTCTAGTGTGTGGTTGAGATATTTTCTCAATTGGTTAAGATAGTGTGTCTATATCAAGGCAAGCATAGATGTATTTATATATGCAATATTTCATTGATTGAATAGTTTTTGGTGTGTGAAAACCATGTCTACTCTCCCATTTGAAAAGAGTAGCTCCTACTTATTTGATAAACTAATGTGTCATTCATCTACTAGAAGGTAGTGGTTTGTTAATGTATCAGTGATTGTAAGTAGAGTTTGTTTTTACTTGAAGTGTTTGTTTCTCAATTTTAAAAAGTTTTTAGATCTAGTTGGATATGAAAGATTCTCTATAATTAGTTTTTATAAATTAATTTTAATGTGTGATTAAAATATTTTTGAACACATTATTAGTTCTCACACCAATAATTCCTCGCTCATGTCCTCTAATTCCAGCGTTGGTTATCACACCAATAAGAATACAACGGGCGTGATCACAATGCCTAACGACAACCCACCCACTTATTATTTTCTGAAGTCATGGATTCACAAGCAAGGAAGGCCTTCATGAAGGAGTCTAGCAAGAGGATGTTTAATAACAGCAATGACGATTCATCTCGTGTTTGATCTAAGTTGTCTTCATCTCAGGAGAGGAGTATTTGAATATATCCTCTGAAATTCCCAAGGCCTAAGAACCTTGAATTCGACTTCTTCCTGGTGTTGTTAGGTTTCTTCCAAAATAGTAGAGATTAAAACTTGACTGATAAAAGTGAAGTTGGATATTTACATATTAATGCTTTATCCTCAAAGAGGCGTCGAGAAGGATAAATAGATTGTATCTGATGAATATGCTTGATATTTCCCAGATACAATTAGAGAAACCAAAGAGGAAACCAGTAGAGCACAAAGGCTCGCTCAAACAAACAGGAGGAGAAACACTCAACTTGATTGTATTCAAAAATAAAAGTTACATATATAGAAAACTGATAAGCTAAACTAGATCCAATAAATGTGGATCAGGTCCATCAGTTTAGGAGCTGTTTGAACAAGAACCCTAGATATAAAAAACATACGAATATTTCTGCATTATATCTGATAGCCTCCCTTAATGCAGAAATGGATTATTGACAACACATAATTTCTTCTTAAGATCCTCAAAATGGATCCTTCCAATAGGTTTAGTAAAGACATTAGCAACATTTTCACTTCTATTACAATAGATGAGTTCAATTTCTTGAGACTCAATCTTTTCTCTCACAAAATGATGTTGCAGCCCAATATATTTAGATCTGGCATGATAGACTGGATTGTGTGGCAGCTTAATTGAGCTTTGATTGTCACACTCGATTCCGGTAGCTTGTTTTTGTTGTGTTCCAACCTTTTCAAGAATGCGCCTCAACCAGATGGATTCACAAGTGGCACTGGTTAAAGATTTTTATCCATCTTCTATGGATGACAAAGAAACAGTTGGTTGTTTCTTACTACTCCATGATATGACTCTCGAGCCAATATTAAATGCATCTCCAGAAGTGGATTTTCTGTCATCAGGATTTTATGCCCTATTAGAGTCAAAGTAATGTGCCAACTGAACATTAGATACATCAGTATATAAAAGACTATAATCATTAGTTCCTTTTAAATATCTTAGGACATGCTTTGTAGCTTTCCAATGTGTTTCGCATGACTTAGCCAAGAACTGATTAAGGATGTTAACAAAATATGATAGGTCTGGCGTTGTAGTAGTGAGGTAGTTCAGACTACCCACTAGTTGATGTTACAAAGTACCATCAGTTTCTTTAAATCCATCACTGTTGTATAATTTGACATTTTGATCCAAAGGAGTGGATACATATTTGCATTCACTCACTTGAAACGTGTCAAGTATTTCCCTTGCATATTTGCTTCGACTGATGAATGTTTTACCAGATTCTCTCCAAAAAACAATGCCTAAACAATAATGTAAGTCACCAAGGTCTTTTATTTCAAATTCCTGTGAAAAATTACTTTTAATATCTGCAACTAATTTATATGCTCCACTTGTAATGATAAGATTATCTACATATAGGGATATCAAGCAAACATTTCCCTGTTTATCTTCTTTAATATATAAACTTGAATCATTTTTACTTTTGAGAAATCCTTGTTGATTGAAGAAGGTGCCAATCTTGGTATACCATGATCTAGGAGCCTGTTTCAGTCCATAGATCGCTTTCTTTAACCTGCACATAAGCTGCTCCTGTCCTTTCTGAACTAAACCTTCAGGCTGCACTAAGTATACTTCCTTTTTTAAATCACCATTTAGAAGAGTACATTTGACATCTAATTAGTGTATTAACCAGTGATGTTTAGTAGCTAGTGCAACTAAAAATCTGATAGTGTTTAACTTAGCTACTGGTGCATATGCCTCTTCAAAGTCAATCCCCTCTTGCTGAGAATAACCCTTAGCAACTAATATTGCCTTGAATTTGTCAATACTACCGTCTGCCTTAAGTTTATATTTGAATATCCATTTTGATCCTATGGGTACTTTATCTTTGGGTAATTCTACTAAATCCCAAGTTTTGTTTCTCATAATAGAATTATATTCTTCATTCATTGCAGTTACCCATTCTTCCTTATCTTTGATTTGTTCATAATTTAATGGCTCTATGACATTCATTATACTAGTCATCAAGGCATAATCTCTAAACTTTACTCGAGGATGAGTTTGACGAAATGACCTTCTAGGTACTACAGTACCTATTGGAGTTCCATCCATGATTCTTATGTCTTCTGCTGTTTCATCATCTGAGGTAGTATCACTCACGCTTGATTCCTGTTTTTGAACTTGCTGCTATTCTTGCACCTGCTGATGATCTTGCACTTTTTGAAGAATTTTATCCACTCTAACATGCTCATCTGGGATCAGTGCTTCATTAGCATTATTCATCATGTTACACATATCTGTATTTTCATGAAATACAACATCTCTACTAGCAATCAATTTGTGTGAACTAGGATGAAACAATTTGTATGCTTTCTGATCATCACATTAGCCAACAAAGATACATTCTATGGATTTTGCATCCAATTTCCCTCTGTCATCTTTAGGTATGTGTGCAAAATCTCTGGAACCAACTATTCTTAAATGACTAATTTTAGGTTTATAGCCATAAAGGACTTCAAAGGGGGTTTGAAGTTCTAGTTTCTTTGTTGGACTCCTATTCTTTAAGTACACAACAGTGTTAATTAATTCAACCCAAAAACAATTAGAAAAGTTCTTACCTTGAAACATGCTGCGAGCACATTCCACCAATGTTCTGTTTTTCCTTTCAGCAATACCATTTCGCTGAGGTGTATCTGTGATTGTGAATCGCTGTTGAATTCCATTTTATGTATAATATCTTCTGAAAGCTCCAGAAGTGTACTCACCACCTTGATCTGATATGAGGATTTTAATGAATTTACTTGTCTGCTTCTCAACTTTGATTATGAATTCCTTGAATCATTTGAATACATCGCTTTTCCTTCTAATGAAGTAATCCCATGTGAACCTGGATCTATCATCAACAAATATCTGAAAATACCATGCACCACCAAGTGATATGGTCTGCATAGGTCCACATACATCAGTGTGTATTAGTTCAAGGATTTCAGTCTGCCTCTTCTCTTCATGGTTAGGAAATTCATTTCTGTGTTGTTTTCCCAGTGCACATGCAACACATTCAATATGATCATTTTTAATGGCAGGAAGACCCTCAACCATCGAATTTTTCTGTAATAACATGAGATCATTATGGTTGAGGTGTCCATACTTTTGATGCCACAATTTGACTTCTGAAATAGATGATGCTGCTAGTTCCTGATGGTTGCCCTTGATTGCATCCATCTTGTACAATCCACCAAATCTGGATCCTGTCGCTATAACCCTGTAATGATCTTAGACATCTTTGACATGGCACTAATATTTATTAAATTCACTTTCATATCATTATCAGTGATAGCAGAAAACATATATTAGATTCTTTTTGATGCCTAGAACATACATCACATTATGTATCTGTTTAAATTGTCCATCGGGTAGGTTAACACTTATCACTCCATAACCTAGGACTTTGTGAGACCTGTTATCACCTAGGTAGATGTGTGTGCCATCAGACTTTTCATAATACTCATCATACCAATCTTTATTACATGACATGTGGGCAGATGCACCAGAATCTATGAACCATGCATTTTCATCATCTGTCTCAGTAGACAAAGCATGTTCAGATATAAACAGTCTTAGGTTTTTAAATCCATTGACATTCGGGGTGTCTTTTCTAACATAATTTCCATTATGTTTTCCGTATCTGTTATTGGAATCATTGTTTATATTCTTAAAACAATATCTAGCTATGTGACCTGATTTGCCACAATAATGGCATACAAAATCTTTATTTCTTAATATAGACTCAAAAGCTTGTTCGTCTTTGGAGGGAGAAGATCATCACAAGCGCAAACTTACACTAACCAGAGTTTCTGATCCCAACTGATCACACTAAGTGCATAGGGAGATCATATGCTACTGGTTTTACAGATTCATTACAAGTGAGATCACTGCTTTTGATCCTAGCTGATCGTTCGAGGCGCGAAGGGAGAGCATACACAGTGCTCAACAAATGGAGAAAATGCAGAAATATTACTAAACTAAAAAACACTCGGTGCCCAAATGAGGGGAGGAACACCTTATTTATACATATTTAGCCGGTAAACTGATGACCCGAAACTTACACCTATCGGTAAAAAAACTTGATTCGGATCTCATGGCAGTGAATCAAATCGCACCTTTTGTTGAGCAAGTCACCCAAGTCATGTGAAAGAATCTACGGACTGACAACTAGACTGGACTTTTTACATAGTGGAGCTATTGTTAGTGTCCCACAACGCTTTCCATTATTCATTATCATGATTACAAATACATGGGTTTTCTTCACATGTATAACCAGCGAATCTATCAAAGTTAGAGTCATTATCTAAACCAAATTCGGTATCCGGAAATAAGCAATTTAAGAAACATTATTCCACATCGGATCTGATCATGAATTTATTAGGAATACAACAAAATTCTCCTTGAAAAATGGATTCAACTTTAAGGTTTAAAGGAGTTCTTCTTGTATGAATTTTATGATCTAAGAGGCGGCCATTTTTTTCCATTCTTCTGAATTTCTGCTGAGTGAAAACTAGGGGTTCAAGAGGAGAGTAAGCTCCTCCAGGATGTTGCAATTTAAATTTAAACCACATATGATTGTGGTGTGCTACGATCATGTCTGCTTGAAGTTGTAGGATGAAATTTGCACGTCGTTGAACCCAATATTTTCTTGGACAAAATTTATCAAGGAAAACTTCTGTCCATCCGGACCATTGTTGTTGCACTAGTGTAAAATGATCTCTACAAATTATTATTTCTCCATGTTCTTTGCAGAATTGAAATATGAGGTTATAACTATTCCATGTTAAAAAGCCTAGACCGATATCCACATAATACAATTCTCGTCCATCTGTATAAGCCGTGTCAACCCAAACGTGATTAAGCTGCTGAAGCTGGTGCATGGCATTTTCTAAGCCTTTAAAGGCTTGTTTTTCCCATCTCTCCAATATTTGTATTTTCAAAGGAGAGGCATTTACTTGTTGGATCAATGAGAGTGCCAGATACTTGTCTGCTTCCTTTTTGCTAGCGCAATTCAAAAAACTTCTCTTTCTTCCTTTGACAAGAGATCATTGAAGATTCTAAGCTTAGATTTTTTGTTTGATGAGCTGGATGCTCCATATCCAAACATGTTGATGATAGGTTTTTCCTGTAATTCTTCTCTGGTTAGCATATCAGTAACACAATTCAAATATCCTGGTTTATATACAATTTCAAAATCAAAGTTTTGCAACAAAAAAAATCATTTTAGAATCCTAGAACTATTTTCTGCCATAAGATTTTCATTCTTGAATATACCAGGAATTATTTTCAGATCTGTTCTAATAATGAACTTGACATGTTTTAGATAAAGCTTGAAATGGTTTACGGTCTTTTTTACTGCAAGGATTTCCTTGTGACTTAACGGATAATTGATTTCTGCATTTTTGAATGCTCTTGAAGAATAGCTGCAGATTTCTTCTTGATCACCGTGTTTTTCTATGATAATACCTCCCCAAGATTTATTGGAGGCGTCTGTTTCAATCACTATTTAACTCGAGCCTTGTGGTAGTGAGAGTGGAGGAAGCTGTTTTACTTTTTCTTTGATTTGCTTTACTGCATCCGTCATATCTTTATTCCATCTTGGGGGATTTTTCTTCAGTCGTTGCTGTAGCAGATGAATGTCATCTGCCTGTCCTTTGTAGAATGGCCTAATATAATTTAGGCTTCCCAAAAATATCTGCAATTGAACCTTTTCTAAGTTCTGATTAGGAAAGTTATAAAAAAACTTCAGAACATGTTCTTGAAAGATCACCTGTACTTTACTTATTTTATATCCTAAAAATTCAATGAGGCTTTTTGCAAATTTTCATTTTAAATTTTGACAAAAACAATCCATGTTTGAAAACCAAAAAATAAAATTCTTGAAGATGTTTCAAATGTTTCTGCAAATTGTTGGAACAAATAAGAATATCACCTATATACACTAATGCCCATTTCTTTTCTCTGAAGATATCTTCCATTCTTTTCTGGAATTCTAATGGTGCATTGTTAATGCCAAATGGAAGGACCTTCCACTGATACTGCGCATGAGAAACAACAAAGGAAGTTTTGTACCTGTCTTTTGCTTCAATTCCAATCTGGTAAAAACTAGACTTCGGGTCAAACTTGCTAAAAATGGTGCATCATGCTATTCTTTGCAGTAGACTAGATTTATCAGGCAAAGGGTAATGGATTGGTTCAAGGATTTTGTTCAAGGGTTTAAAATTCACAACCAGTATGGGTTTTCCTCTTTTTATCTCAAAGTGTTTATTGACAACAAATGCTGGACATGCCCAAGGGCTCTTAGAAGGTTCTATAAGGACTTTGTCCAAGAGTTATTTGATTTCATTTGCACATAATTTTATTTTGGAGGGATACATAAGGGCAACATAGGATTTTTTAGATTTTGCTTTTTCTAGGGGGTTAAAAGGTAAAGAAACAAAGTATTTTTACCTGGTCCAAAATGCATTAGGTGACTCTGAGGTGCAATTCTTCTCTAGTTTAGTGGAAATTTCGGAGAGGGCAGATTTTTATGCATTTCTGCATAGACGATGCATCTTTCCATTTTGAAAAATTCTATAAGATTGAGAATGGGGTTGGATTGGGGAACAAGATTCTTACATTTGTAAGAAGCAGAATAGTATAGAGGGGTGGAAACTCTTCTGCCATTTATTGTACAAGAAAAAATCATATTGGGCTCATCAACTATAATGGGGATAACTTTATGCAAGAAGGGTGATCCTATGATGCAATCTTCTTTTAGGTCGTCTAGCCTATTGAGATGCATAAATTCTTTTATTCCATTGATGCTTATTGGAAAATCTGGAACTCGTCCTTTGAGCTGTACAAGAGTTCCTTCAATGGCTACACTATGTTCGTTTGTTTTTTCCCAATAAAAAGATGATATAGAATTTCATTTTGCCAAATTCATTTGGCAACCTGAATCTATCAAACAATAAAGCTCATAAGATTTGAATTCAGATGGAAAAAACTTTATTTTAATGAAATATTTAGAACCAGTGAATAGTCCTAGAGATCCTAGTGATGGTTCATCATTATGACAGTCTTCTGTTCCTGAATCACTAGTGTGCTGAGAATGTTTTGGACTTTCAACAGCTTTTGGTGACTGTAATGCTTCGGCATAGGCTCTGTACATTTTTTCATCAGAGGATTGGTCTTTTTCTCTTCTTGTTATTTCAAGAATTCTTTTCAATTCCTCTATTTCTTTTACCAGCGTCTTTAGGGAATCCTGCTTATCTTTGATCTGTAGTCTTAGCATATTTTCTTTATCTTTTCTAAACTTTTGTCTATCCTCATGATGATCAAGATAGCCTTTGTATAATTCTGTAGGCTTGTAGAATGTTGGATTCTTGCTAATTTTTGGAGAGACAAATTTCTCTTTTTCTTCTGAAACTTTTTCTTTTGATTTTCTTCTTGTTAAAATATTTCTTTTTTCATCTTTCAGATGTTTCCTTTTCATATATTGATAGACTGGGGTCTTAGACAATTCTTTGTCAATTTTAGCAATCCTAAATTCTGAGGAGACCTTAGGCGGGATGGAAGAGAACATATAAAAACTGAAATCAGGAGGACCAGAGCAACCTCCTAAATTTGCTTCTTCATCAGAATCAGAAGAAGAGGAGTCAGATGAGTTTGGAGCAAATTTATCTAAGGCAGGGTCGGAATCAGAGGAATCTCCTTCTTCTGGTAAGAAGATGATTTCACCTTCAAGGTAGTCTCATGTTGCACACCAAGCTAGATCCCACCAGGTTGGATCCAGGTCTTCTAAAAACGTGGCAGCAAGTCTAGGCTTTTTATTTTTATTTGGGCATTTGTTATCCCAGTGACCCTTTTTACCGCAAATGTAACATTTTTATTTATCTGTTGGTTTAGATCTTTTCTTAAAGTAGGCTTTCTTTTGAAATCTTCTGTCTTTTTTATGCTTATAGTCTTTGTCTGGATGAAATCTAGGTGCACTACTATATTTGGGTTGTTGTTTCTTCTTACAACTACATGATTCACGCCCGAAGTGTCCTTGGTTGTGGGCGCCACACCCCCAATATGGCATTTTTGCAATATTTTTACAAAAACCCGAGGAAAATATTGAAGAGTGACGCTTGAAATATTTAGCCACTCTTTTCTCTACACAATGTTCTTGCCAAGTTTCCATGATGAATCCATGAAATTGGGCAAGGGAAAGACCTGACAGAGGGATGTTTTTATCTTTAAGGTGTTGTTCAACAGCATCAGGAACATGGCCAGGAAAGCTTCTCAAGTAATGTTTCAAATATGCAGGCTTATCAACAGCGGCCAGAAGAAATCAACAATTTTTGCATAAAGCAAAAATATTCTTCACTCCGAATTTAGGTCACAGATTCTGGATGACATAAATAAAGATGCAAGATGTTCATAATATTCATTTTCATCAGGACCATAGAATTATTTACCAAGTGCAGTAAGAATTTGTTGGTCCGCATCTTCTGCATTCAACATTTCTTCTCTGGATTCTTGGGGAATCCAGGGCCACCATTATGAGGCTAGCCTTGAAAATCCTACAACCAGTTGGAGTGCTAGTTGTTGGCCAGTTATTGTATTGTCCTGTGTTCTTTTGTATAAGACCCAATTTGATAGAAACTGGATAGCAGATCTAATTTGGGTGCGGGATTGACATTGTATGTTCAACACAGGTTGATCAGGCATTTGGGAGATTAAATTATTCATCCCATTTATCCCGAAACTAAGGGAACAAGGTACTGACGAAGGAGAAGTGTCAGGAAGATCTGACATTTCAGTATCAAAAGGAGGGGGATGACCTGTTATCTGAGGATTAGTATGAATTTGGTCGTTTGGATTTGAGGATCCAATATTTTCTCTTTTTGGGATTCAGAGTGCTGATAAATATTTATCTGGGAGGGCATTTGGCAATTGTTTGAACTGGCAGACCATATTTCTTAACTCATGAAGCTCTTCTATTTCTTGAACAAAAAGGAATTATGATCTTCTATTTCTCATGAAGCTTTGTGTCTTGCACAAAACTTTCCCCTGTGTGGATTCCAGTGATTGCCTCTTTGTGAGAATCTGCCTCTTGCCATCAATCCCTGATCTGAAGGCTGAGATTCAGGCTCATACATTTTCATCCTTTGTTCTTCTTGTATCAAGATTCAGTTGAGCTCTGCAAATGTAGGAGGGGTCTGTCTTGCTGCAAGCGCTGAGATGAATATTTTATAATCTAGAAACAGACCTTTTAATTTGATAGATACTAGATCGATACTAGATACTTCTTCACCTATGTCACCCAGATTATCTCTGAATTCTTTGATGCGAGAGAGGTATTTATTCATAGTTTCATTCACATCCATCTTGATAGACAATAATTTGCTCTTTAAAAACAAAATTCTATTAGATTCATATGTCTCATACAGACCTTTCAGTTTGTCCCATGTGTCTTTGGACATCTTACAATTTCTGATGTGAGGTATAATGTTGTCTTTTATGGTCATACGAATCAACACCTTTGCTTAAGTTTCCTTGGAGTTCCAATCTGAGAGAGACAACGTATCTGTAGGATTCTGTTCATCCCCTTTCACAATTGGCCACAAACTAAGAGCTTCAAGCACAATAATCATCTTGGATTTCCAATTTACATGATTTTCCCCATTCAATTTTTATGCTTTAGTAATGTATAAATCGGCAAGGGACATATCATCCATTTTTACAGTGCTAAAAGATAATTTCAACTGGAGAGGGCAAGGATAAAAAAAATTTCTTACTCACCTCTTCAATGACAAATAAGCAAATAGATCGGGCATTGATGTGTGCAGAATATTCGGTGCCGACCAAAAAACAGTGTAAGTGAGGGCTCTTCAACGCTTCTTTCCTTTTGCACATTAGGGTTCCATAGATGCGTCGGTCGATGCTCTGTCCACCTTCAGCAGGTGCGCCGTCATGAAAGGAGAGAAAAAAAATATTGGTCTTCTTTCCGGAAATGGTGTCGACATTTAAATGTGAAGACTTTCAAAAAGAAAAAAATCTCCAATGCTGAAGAAAATTTCTCAAAATTTTAGCTCAACGTGTAGATAATGCTCCGAATTAACAAATTAATCAACAATAAAGATGAGCATTATTCATCCTGTATCCTGGAACCCTTAATCAACAAATTTCTCCAATGGTAGTTATGCTCTCCTTTGACCCGCTATTTCTCCACGTGAGGGGAAGAATTTTTTTTTACTAGCAATTACACTCTCAGGCACACTTACATTCAACACTCTAGCACACTCTCCCTTCAAGATTTCAACCATGACTTCAGAGATAAAATTCAACAATTTTCTTCTTCAACACAAACTGGTAGACAACCAAGGAGCTCCTCCACACACGCTAACTCTCAAATATTTTTGGTTTCCTCACACAACACAACTTGGCTCTAATACGAAATTAGAGAAACCAAGGAGGAAACTCGTAGAGCACAAGGCTCGCTCAAACAAACAGGAGGAGAAACACTCAGCTCGATTGTATTCAGAAATAAAGGTTACATATATAAAAAAATGATAAGCTAAAATAGATCCAATAAATGTGGATCAGATCCACCAGCTTAGGAGTTGTTTGAACAAGAACCCTAGATATAGAAAACATACGAATATTTCTACATTATATCTAATAGATACATGTTTCAAAATTAATATCCAGCTGTTTAGAAGTGTAAAAAATAACTGGAAGCTATTCCTAAACAACGATTTTATGATTTTATGAAATAACAAATGTATTAATGCTATATCAACAATTTTTAATATCATCTTTTTCTTATAATAATTTCATATGTTTGAAGCCTTGTGGGCTAGCTCAAGCGGTTGAGGGTTGTAAGTTGTGCACAGAAAGGCTTGGGGTCAAATATCTAGGTGGCTATAACTTGATATCTAAGGGTCTCAGTTGATGTTCCCAGGTCCTTTGGGGGTTTGTGAACCACACTTGGAAAAAAAATTGAATATGATTTTTGTGTAATCAATTTAGTTTTATATAATATAGTAAAATTTTGATCAAAATTGTCATTCTTTATATAATTTCTAAATTTCCCTTTTATCATATGGGATTTTAGAGGTTTAGGACAGCTAGTGCCAATCTCTTCATTTCTTATATGTTTACAGTGATATTTTGAGTAAAATTGACATTCCTTATACAAATCTTCATCTACTTCAATTAATATAGGAATTGCTTGTCTACTCAATGCTCTCATGGTTTCTTTGGATTGTAGAGGCCCAAGTAGATTAATATAGGAATTGCTTGTCTACTTTCTTTGGAGACTAGAAGTGGCTTGTGTGGCTCAACGCTGCCATTGGTTCTTTGGATAGTTGTAGTAGTGATACCTTCATCCAAGTGTCATGCTTAATGAGACAAGTGAGATGGCCGTGTTGGAGTTTTTAAATCCTATTTGTCTTCTAGATTAATGTGTGATACTTGACCAAATAATAAGATTTTGATTGTGATTGTAATTTGTCATTGAGAGGTGGGATTTGTGTCTATGTGAGTTGTTTGTTTTTTAGTTTTAGGAGGTTGTGCAAGATCCTATTTAGATGTGAGCGATTCTCTCCATCTAATTCACCTATTCTAGTGTGTGGTTGAAATATTTTCTCAATTGGTTAAGATAGTGTGTCTATATCAAGGCAAGCATAGATGTATTTATATATGCAATATTTCATTGATTGAATAGTTTTTGGTGTGTGAAAACCATGTCTACTCTCCCATTTGAAAGGAGTAACTCCTACTTGTCTCATTAATTAATGTGCAGGTGAAGGTAGTGGTTTGTTAATGTGTTAGTCATTGTAATGTAGAGTTTGTCTTTTAACATGAAGTGTTTTTTAGTTTTCTACGGTAGTATGTCTATCTCAAGGCAATGATTGATGTATAAATATGCAACGATGGTTTATGTTTAATTAATCACTTAGATAGGGTTTTTGGTGTGTGTCAAAATAGCACATACTCTCATATTTCTCTACATGTATTAGAGTGGGATTGGACTTGAATCCTAAATAGAGGAAGTGGTGTTGTGAGAGTAGGTTAGTGTAGGTAGGTGAGAGTAGATTGTAAATGATCCTTATATTGTGCCTATAGAAGTGGTATTATTGAAATTCGACCTTGTTCATCAAATTATCAAAATGAGGAGGGTTTATAGTCTTTACTAGTATTTGTTGGGATATAGGGCAGACCCGAGGTTTATACTTTAACTTCGCACCAACAAAAAGACCCACAGTGTTGGCCCTTTCGGCAACAACCTGCGAACAGGTTGCAGTCTCACCCGAAACAACTATGGGGTGCCACAGAATAAGGTTTCTGCAAGTAGAAGAGGGATATTACTGTACCTTCATCCATAACAACAAATATTTATACAAAACAGAGCTTCGACATTCACTTAGTTAGCTTCGCAGTTTCGATAAATAACGTTACTTGCTTAACCCTTAACTGGGAATTCACAGCGAAGTTACTATTTAATAGTTATCTTACTTTAGCATTCACCTACTTATCAAAAAGCATAAAAACATCACAGCACAAAAATAACACAACACAAGATTTAACATGGTTCACCCTCAGGGTAGGGGCTACGTCCACAGAACTGCTTTTATTCAACTCTTTACAAAAACAACAGTTCTGATCTGCGCTCTCAGCTGCAGATCCTTCATTCAAGCCTAACTGCGCACTTAGCTGTAGTTCCTTTCTTACAAACTCTAAGCTGCGCACTTAGCTGCAGTTCCTTTCCTTACAAAAACCCTCTATGCACACAGCTGCAGAGGTCATCCACGCACACAGCTGGGAATTGACCTTAAAACCCAAAATAGATCTAACTTATTCGCATCATATGATCCTCGTGTCATTAGATACCCTTGACATCTTTACATGAGTGCCTATTTTTACAAGTGCACTATTACAAAATCATGGGCTTACACCCGAAATTTATGGACAATTACAAAAAGAGGGCTTTGACTCAACCCCGACGCCCCTAAGACTATTTTGAGTCGCAACTCCGCTTACAAGCTTCCACAAAAACCGTGGAGTTACCAAAATTAAGGACTGTTAAGGTGTGCGTCCCAACAGGCTCCTAAGACTCACTAGTGTCCCGTCCCAGGACAGTTTGCTGCTTTTCTGGTAGGAGAATCTTGTTGGCGAAGATAGTGAATTGCTTGTTGAGGTCACGCATGATATTGTCGGCTGCTTGCTCCTTCTCCACCAACTCCTGCAATGTTGTTGTTGATGCTTCGTTGGCCTTTTCCTGTGCAAATGCATCATACTCTTTCAGAACTTTGAGCTGGCTGTCCGCAGCAGTACTCAACTCCAAGGCCTCGTCGACAAGCGGCTGCATAGAATTTTCCAACAGTGTTGCTTTCGTTCTGTATGACTCAATTTCCTGCTGGAGTTCCTTACTTTGCTTTACCTTGAGAATTTTCTGCATAGGAGGCAGGGTCTTAATTTCCACTTTCACTGCATCCAACTCTGTCTGTCGCTGGTTGATGGTTTCTTGCAGCTTTTCTACTTCTGGATTTTCCTGTAGTTTTGTCCAGGCGTCGACGCTTTCATCTAGCCGTTTTACTGCGCTGCTTACAAGATCTGAGATCTTTGTTGCTGAGGCCTGAATGTCTCTGCAACGCTGCTCCTTGACCTCTGGTGGGCTCTCCGGAGTGATACGAAGTTGAAGCTCCGCAATCTGAGCCTTATGTTCTGCGTTTATCTTTTCAATCTCGCTGCGAAACTCTTGTGCATAGTCTTTCAGCTTAGCAATTCTTTGCTCTGGTTCTTCCTCAGCCTGTATGTCGTAGTCAGGAAGACTCCGACATGCCTCATCCAATACTCGCACCAGTGTAGCCTGCTTACGTTTTGTATCCTTCTTCTTTTGCTCTGCTTCGTCAAACTACGCTGCGAGCCTCTCACTCTTCTTCATGGTATTTTCCAACTATATTTGTGAGTAGTGGTCTCATGCTTGGATCTCCTTCATGATTTCTATTTGACAGAGATGTAGCTCCGTCATAGACACCTTAGTGTAATCTATTCTGACTGCCATGCTCATCTCGGAGCGAGATGCTGCGTCAATTAATATGAGGGCTTCGCTTGGCACTTGTCCTCTGTTATCCCTGGCTAGCCATTTCCTTGCATCTGGATGCGCGCTTACTGGGACACTGCTTGTTGTAGCGCCAGTCGTTGATTTTTCTGCTAGCGTCTTAAGTTCTGCAACTCGCTATGCTACACAAGGTGCGTAGTTGCAAACTCTTTCCATTTGCTGGTTAATACCTCTGTAGATTTTGTCAGTGCCTGATCAAGCTCCTCAATCATCAAAGCAGGCTCTTCGACAACATTCTTATCCTTTGACGCCTTCGTTTTCTTTCGAGACTGAGGTTTGGTCACTTCCTCCGCCTCTGATGACTTGCGCTTATCTGGGCGATTGGGGTCTGAGATGGTCTTGACCAAGTCTTCTTCTTCTTCTTCATCTCCGTCATCTCCACCCTGGTCACCTTCACTCTGCTGTGACTCACTCTATTCTTTGCTTTCTTTGAGTGGGTCATTCTGCTGCGTTTGACTAGGGCCAACACCCACGTTGGTGACTAGAGGGATTGGGATGTTGGGCTTTGTCGCTGGATCCTTCAACCATTCAGTCGGCCACTGCTGAACTACCACGAGGATGTCTTCTTTGGTTACTATGTATGGTAACTTAAACCATTTATGTTTTTTATCTGCGTGGGCCTAGATGAAAAGATGATGTATGTCGGCCCTGAAGTTGGCCGCTCCATCATACTGAGAGAATAGCTCATTAGTGAGCCGCGGTGTTTGCAGGATTTCATAGGATATGCTCATGGCGTTAAAGGCGAACACATAGTTCGTCATCTACTGGGATGCTTTGTCCTGCGACACCCAAAGAGATGCGTACCTTGCTGTGCGAGGCATGTTTGGAGGCACATCAATAAACTGCACCTCAGTAGGTCCTTTTCACTCGACCAGTGCAATAAGCACTATCAACCATGAATAGTGAAATGGTCTACCTTTCTCCTGTGCATCGCAAGCATCTTCAAGGAATTCCTTAGCAATGTACGCTGCCCAGTTGTAACTGTAGCCTTCCGCACAGTTCGCAGCAATACTGACAATCAGGGCAGGTACTTCGTTGGGTCTGCACTTCCGCATTAGCTTGCATGCTAAGAGCTCTATGGCAAATCTAATGTTCTGATGCTGAATGGTCGAGGTTTGATACCCTCGCTTTCCTTTTGTGAGCCTGAAGTGTTCCTTCATGCTGTGTGCTAGCTTCGCGTCTTCATGTTTTCCTATAAAATCAATGCTAGGATCAGGCCCTTCCTTCGGCAGGCCCATAATCCGGTGAATGAGTTCTCCATTGATAGTGATTTTCTAGTTTCCTATCCATAGGTGCCCATCATGCGCCAACGCCAATAATTTCTTGACCACCATGGTCACCTATGTGCTGCGACCAAAGTGGGGAACATTGAGCATCTTCAACAAACAAGCTTTGTCCAGGCCAGCAGCCCACTGTTTCACTTCTAATAATGTCGCTCCAGTCTCCGGATAGTATACAGAGTGTAAGTATGTCCCAGGTGCGAACTGTGGAAATTTCCCTTAATCATTTGTATCGTGGTTGGCGTACTTGAGCCGGTCTACTTTCCTTGTCATTGTCCCGACCAACTACACACCCGGTGGCAGCGAAGGGGTGCGTAATGTGAACTTCTTCGTCCGTCGAGGTAGCTGAACTCCTGGTTGAACTGGCAGGAGATATGGTGGACGCTACGGTGCAACGTTCTCATCCCCTTCAGGTGGTACCTCTGCTGAACCAAACGGATTCATCTCGGGATCCTCCGGTGTTTTCCCTGATTGCTTGTGTCTGTCTTTGTTCCGCTTAGAATGAACTTTAGGCTTGAACGTTTTCCTGGTAGATCGTGTCTGTATTATCTGAGGCAGTGCTGGGGGAGTTTCTTCATGAGGTGCAGGCACAGATGGGTGGCTGAAAAGGTTTTGCAGACCCCCCTATTCAAATTCTCTCACTAATTCCTGAAGCTCGTGATCAGCTGTTACGGGCTCAATTGTGAAACTCAAGAAACTGTGTAATGTGAATTTCACGGGTGTGGGTGTCTTCTTATAGAATCCGTCAATGAAATTTGTCATAACTGTGCATTGAAGACACCAAATTTGATAGAGATCTTGTTCAAACGACGCTAGATTTCACAGGATCTCATTATTACAGGCAGTTAATGCAGTTAATGTACCGACGCCGCCGAATCTAGTTTTTTTCAACAGTCGAATTTTAAGCTTCGACACACCTTTCTTCTTTGGCACAGCCACCAATTTCAACTTTGGCACAATAGGGGCCTTTGACACATCCTTATACCACGTCAGAATTTCTTTGACAGCCTCGCTGATTCCTGCAGCGAGCATCTTATCTAGCTCCATCCTGAATTTTTCTTTATACTTAGGGTTCAACTTATAAGGGCGCTATTTCACAGGCTTCACATCAGGTTTCAAAGGGATTTTTATCACTCCTATATCACCAAGGATACCTTTCATTTCTGAGAACTTCGTCGAAAATAAATCCTAATATTCATGGAGAAGTTGGGTCACTTTGCTCGCCATTTCTTCATCCCAATAATCTCCAATGGTAACGTACTTGGGCTGTTCTTCTGATCCAATGTTTACTGTCCTTGTCTTCAATGACTGAGTCACTTCAAGTGCTTCGACTGCTAGTCCATGTACTTCACAGTGCTCTTCTGACTCAGGAATGTTAATGTTACGCGGGTCATCATCCTCGTTAATTGCGAGGTTATAACATTCTACTGCATTAGCTTCCTGTTCCTTCCAATCATGTTGGTACTCAACTATTTATTTATCATCAAACACCTTAGTATGGATCAACCTAACAGCTGTGTCTAAAGCAGGACAAACCTCATTAATATAAAATGTGAGCACAAAACTATCAACAAGACTATCCCAACTTACAGTACCATGGCGAAGCTCCACCTTCGCATACCAGTTCTTTGCTACAGGTTCCAGAGTGTGTATAAACCTATGTACCCATTCTTCATAAGGTACATTCTTCCATGATTCATAACATTGCTCCAAATGTTCCTGAGGGCTAGTCTTACCATTAAATCTGCTTCGCACCTCATGAGGTTGATCCATGAATCTCAAGCGAAGGGAATTTTGACAAGATTCCCAACTATGAATGTACTTTTTATGACCATTCCACCATCTAGCAGCTGTGGCTCTAAATACTAAATCTAGAGTCTCCATTTTCTGTGAATCTGGTACCTACTCTGAGAATTGCAAAATAAAATCTTCAGGGTCTGTCAAGCCATCAAAAATAGGTAAGACTCTTGTCTGAGAACCAAGCCCTCTGAGAGACTTGGTAATTCTTGCACATCGATGTCCATGTAGCTCATAAAGTCTACTCTGCCAATTCTCTAATCCTTCATCTGAATTAGTCATGCAAGAACTGTCACACTTCCAGTCCATTATACCTTCAAGAGTAGGGTTAACATAGTCTTCTTCTTTAGCTGTGATGTTGTAGATATGATCCAAAACATCTGGATATTCATCTCTGACTGGCTTTGTGTACCTTTCTCCTTAAGAAGGGTCCAAGGGTACTATGACTCTCAAGCCTTTCCAATCAAAATTCATCTGCCTGTTCTTAAGGTTGATTACTGCAGAATTTTCCATTGCCCATTCAATTCCTAGAAAGGATGGATAGGGGTTGCTATCATCAATTATCTCATAGAATTCAAAATATGCTAAGGTACTGACTCCATCAATATCTACTGGGACACGAGGGAATCTTCCTAGGGGCACAATATTCTGCTGATTGGCTAACCTCAACTGTATAGGGGACCATTCAAGGGTAGGTTTTCCCATTTGTTTCCATGTCTGCTTAGTTAAGACATTTACTTCTGATCCCAAGTCTAAAATGATGTCAGTCATGTCATACTCTCCTATCTAAGCATGCAATCTCATTTCTCTTCCAGTTCTTCTAACTCTATTAACAGTTTTTTCTATACCAGAGCTTTGCTGAGGTTCGCAAGAAGCAATAAATTTCTGTAACTCATTTAAAGCATTCTAATTCCTTAAAAGCTTCATGCAACTCTGTAAAAATGATGACAATGTACTTACTTTATCCATCGAAGCTTCTTGAGACTGTAACTGTTGTTGATGCTATTGCGCAGGTGCTACAGATGTGCTCAGATCAGTAAAGTCTTTTTGGCTTCCATAAATGTTTAATTTTCTCTTCCCACATCGAAGGTTGGAATTTTCTCTGGGGTCTTATGAACCCAAGCCTCGTCAGGCTGTTTTTCCTTAGTCTGCACTTCTGTCATAGCTCCACTCCTCGTAACAACGTTAATGGCTGGGGCAGGCCTTTTCTCTACAGTAATCATCTGAATATTCTGAGTGGGAGGGGCACTTCTTTCTTGTATCTTGGCTATCAACTGTGGGCATTGCTCGATCACATGATCGACTGCTCTGCAATATCGACATGTCGTAGTTGGGTTCCGACAGTCTCTAGCTACATGTCCTGCCTGATTACAGTTATAGAAAACAACCTGGCCTCGACCTCTTCCTGGCATACCACCATGACCATGACCTCCAAAACTACCTCGACCACTGCGGTAACCATATCCATCATTGCCTTGTGCATCATTTTGTACCCTATAAGCATCATAGGTTCTCTCTCTCATAAGGTCAAAGCTTCGACACTCATCTTCATTGTGTCCTACTGACTTACAGAACTTGCAATATGGATTCTTAGGTACTTGCATATATCTTTGTAGCAGATAGCAGTCTTCAGGTCGATGCTGACCAGTTGTTCTACAGATCTCACAATATAGAACCTTAGGGTTAAACAGGTTTGGCGCACCAGCATTCAGGTAATTTCTTAACGAAGGACACTGTTCGTTGTCATGACCTTCTGTCCTACATCGTGTACACCAAACCTCTTCGCGAATAGATTTTCCCTTCTTCATGTCGTGAAGCTCCAAAGCCATTTCTGCTAACTGTGCTTGTACTTGGGCTATGCCAGAATTATCTTCGGCAGGAGCTGTCTCCAGTTTCATGGCAATCTCTAAAGCCTCTTGCTGATCAACAACCTTCTGTTGCATGAGTGGAGTTCTGATATGAGGTAATAGGGCTGCAATGAACCATTCTTTATGCTACGCTGGTCCAATAGTGAAACTAACTTGATCTAGAAGAACTTTGAACCTCTGATCAAAGTCCCAAACTGATTCACCTCGCCTCTGCTGAATCTCTTTCAGTTCAGTTATACACTATGAATCTGATTTAGGCTTCTTGAACTCTTTGATCATTGCTGCTTTAATATCATCCAAGGCATGGTTCTGAGTGCTGGAAAACTTCATGAACCAAGTCAAAGCTCGGTCTCTGAAAGAAGTAACTAGCTGCGCTCTTCTTATATCTTGATCCATAATGTTCTTCGCAGTCCACACAGCTTCGCATAAGAACCAAAACTGTTATGGATCCTCTGATCCAGTTCCTTTGAAAACTGGGAGCTTGATATTAACGGTCATATGGGCCATAGTGGATCTAGGGGGGGGAGAACTTACTGGGGTAGACTGACCTGCGACAGGAATACTCGAGCTAGGGTTACTTTCATATTGTGACGGTTTCTCAGGGGTAACAGATATGCGTTGCGGAGTTATAGGAGGGTTTCTAACAAAAGGGGTTTCTTCAGATTTAGGGTCTTCTGGACTTAATGGCATATACTCGGTATCTTGGGCTAGGGTATATGATTCTAGGTCTCTCTTGTATCTTTTACCGCTTTGTAGCAAACCACTTTGCTCGTCGAAGTTACTCTCACTTCCAAACATAGTAAAAATAAATCTAGCAATTTGATTCTATAAGAAATATAACTTTCTCAGCCAAAAGCATTTTAATTTGCAGAATAAATGAATTTATGTACTCACCCCTTGGTCCTTTGAAAAACTATCTTTCAGCTTCGCTAAAAGAGGTACTTGTGTCGATGGCAAACTCCGTCACAAATGCTTCAAGGGTTCGCGTTGTCCAGAAATCAACAACTTGTGATATCGCGTTGTTCACTCTTTTCAATATGTTAATTCTTGCGGGGGTCCAATCAAGAAACTGATCTTCCTTGAAGTTGGTCTTTCTTTCTGTCAACCTGGATAACCACTCGTGCAATTCTATGTGGATACTACCAAAGAAACTTTCATGAATATCAATAAAAACGTACCTTTGCAAAAAGTCATCTGAGCTGCGACAAGGATCCTTATTTTCTTGCTCAGCGAATTTCAGATAAGTCTCTTCAATCCAATCACTGATTTATTTTACCGAGGGCCTCCAAAACATAGCCCTTCAGGTACGACGTAGATCCCTCTTATAGCAGATACTGAGTTCAACCGGCAACGAAACCAATTTGTTGGGCTATAGGGCAGACCCGGGGTTTATACTTTAACTTCGCACTAACAAAAAGACCCACAGTGTTGGTCCTTTTGGCAACAACCTACGAACATGTTGCAGTCTCACCCAAAACAGCTATGGGGTTCCGCAGAATCAGGTTTCTGCAAGCAGAAGAGGGATATTACTGTGCCTTCAGCCTTAACAACAAATATTTATACAAAACAGAGCTTCGACATTCACTTAGTTAGCTTCGTAGTTTAGATAAATAACGTTACTTGCTTAACCCTTAACTGGAAATTCACAGCGAAGTTACTATTTAACATTTATCTTACTTTAGCATTCACCTACTTATCAAAAATCATAAAAACATCACAGCACAAAAATAGCACAACACAAGATTTAACGTGGTTCACCCCCAGGGTAGGGGCTACGTCCACATAACTGCTTTTATTCAACTCTTTACAAAACAATAGTTCTGATCCACGCACTCAGCTGCAGATCCTTCCTTCAAGCCTAACTGCGCACTTAGCTGCAGTTCCTTTCTTACAAACTCTAAGCTGCGCACTTAGCTGCAGTTCCTTTCCTTACAAAAACCCTCTGCGCACACAGCTGCAGAGGTTGTCCACGCACACAGCTGGGACTTGACCTTAAAACCCAAAATAGATCTAACTTATTCGCATCATATTGATCCTCGTGTCATTAGATACCCTTGACATCTTTACATGAGTGCCTATTTATACAAGTGCACTATTACAAAATCATGGGATTACACCCGAAATTTATGGACAATTACAAAAAAGAGGGCTTTGACTCAACCCCAACACCCCTAAGACTATTTTGAGTCGCAACTCCGCTTATAAGTTTCCACAAAAACCATAGAGTTACCAAAATTAAGGACCGTTAAGGTGAGTTCCCCAACAGTATTTCAATTTAATAATCATCGGCAATGAAGGAATTGGTCCCTCTAAGATTTTATTGTCCTTTAGGGGGCATAATAGATCGCATGGGTTCCTAATTGGCGTTCTTGAAGAAGGGGTGTTTTTTGATATGGGTTATTCAGTAAGTTGATTCAAGGCACCTCTCGGGTTCTTTACTAGAAGTTGTTTTATTAGATCTGGAGAAACATTCCATTTTTCGGTGTCAACACTGATCTCTTGATTGGACTAGAACTACTCCATGTAGGTTGAGAATTTCAACCAATGGATGATGATTTTAGTGATCGTGGAATCCTTTCAGATACCTTTGAACAGATTCTTGTCAAATATCAACTCATAGAGGAAGACTCGTAGGTTTACTAGTCCAAAACATTGCCATGGCCCTTGTCAGATATGACCTTTGGGGCAAGGAAACAACAAAATTTAATTAAATTACGACAAAGATATGACCTTCGGGGAAAGGAAACATCAAAATTTAATTAAATGACGAAAATTTTTGGAAGCAATGGAGAAATATAATGTTTAATCAAGAGAAAGCATGCATGATCTTGTGTCAGTGAGCTAGAAGTTAAGGGATGAAGGCATTGGTGCAGATGACTACATTGAGGTTGAATATGAAGGCCATTGACTTAAGTGGTTGGATTGATATCAATTACAAGGGAACTGAGTCTTCCATTCTGATATGTCTGTTTCTTACATTGTGAGAAACATTGTTAAGGATTATGTAGTGGAAGTTGTTAAGGAATTCCATGTGGCTTCTAGTCACAAAGGGGTAAAAAAAATCCCATTATAGGTAGTGAAAGTGGAGTAGCGTTTGTTTTACATAATTTTCTTTTAGTATTTGATTTCATTTACGAGGTAAGCTAAGGGTTTTATCTTTCTATGTCTCTTATTTGGGCTCAAAGGTTATTATGTATCTTTCTTGTATTATTATTCTGTAACTAACGTTGGGCACTATTCTTGTTGAAGAATCTTATCTAGATAAGTTTGATGGGTTTTTACCTATGAGAGGGTTTTACGAGGGTAAATTTGTTTCTACTGTGAATGTGTTTCTTTAGTGATCCTTAATATGCATGCAATTTATATTTATGTGATAAATAAGTTGATAACATCTAACTTCCAAGAAAATATCAACATGGTATCATAGCAGCAATGAATAGAAGCCGTTGCCAGTGAGAAGCTGAAAACTAGGGTTTCCAAGTTTGAAGAGTTCTATCCATTAATTGGACTTGAAAATAAATTTCGGAAATCCTCTCAATAGGGCACACTTATATAAGGAAGCAAACTTCAGTTCCGTGAAGTTTCAATTTTTGACCTAATTTCAACTGGAATCAAGGAAATAGGGTTTTTAGTTTTGGACCCTTCTGGACACACTTTGGATTTGATTTTTGAACATTGTGTCGAACATGTGTTGTCATTGATGTCAAAGGACAAAAATCAATAAGATGTATGCTAAGGTATATGTTGTAATTGATGTAAAAATTAAATGAAGGGTTGTAGTCAAACACCAATTTTGATAGACATAAGTGTATGAAGTCTTCTTCACACAAATCCAATTTGAAGAAATACACAAAGAGAAATGTGGAGATCTAGAGAGTGCAAAGATTCAATTGTGACATGGGTCATATGTGCACATATTACAACCCTGGAGAAGAAGAAGTTAGAAGAAGATTATGAAAGACAAGGATGTGTAAAATACACTATGGTATGAGACTTATGTAAGAAGTTAATAGTTGGATAATTAAAACATACATCAATCATACATAATTTGTTAGATAATTAAATTTGTTAATGTGTTGTCCCCTTTATGTATTTGTTATAGTATTTCCTTGAAACTATGTTAGGGAGAGTTACCACCCAAGAAGCTAATGCTCCCCTCCTCGGTTGTGCCATTACCAATCGCACGGCTAGCCAGGCACCCTCCAACCTAATAAGAACACTAGATTCGGTATGGAAGAAGATTGGAATAACACTATATTCTGTGTTGATTGTCTTCCAGGAATTATTTATATATGTAATAACGCTAGAAGATTTGGTGTGAGTCAAAAGTATGATTTTTTATGTTTTATTAGTATAGCGTAATTGCTACTTCGACTATCACATGCAAAAAGCCTTCACAATCAACAACACGTGAGTAAGTAACTTTGCAGAAGTAAGTAACTTGTTGATGCTTTAGAAACATTTAATAGAGAAAATTTTGCAGTAATAAGCAATAGTTTCATAAAATTGAGAATGTTGTAGGTCTAATAATCAAACGTTTGACATCGATTAAATGCAATATTAAGTAACATGTCTAAATTATTGATAGCCAACAATAAGGATTCAAACGTTGAACCTTGATCATGTACCATATTTTTCATGATGTGTGAGTAGTGAAGTGAACATAATAGGCTGAGAATATGCAACGAAATGTATAAATTTTTAGAAATACTAATAAGTTGTAAATAGAAACCCATGTGAGTGATGGTAAGTAAAGTGAAATTTGCATGTTTGTTTTTCATACAAGAAACTATTTAACTATGTTGCAGCTGCAACTGTTCTCCCCAAATTTTTTCAAATTTTGGACCCCCCTTTATGTTTTTAATGCTGCGTTGAATCAATTGGACCTGTGAATTTTTGGGCATGCTTTAATTTTGGATGATTTTCGAAGATGAACTCGCGTTCTATTTTCAGAAATTGCTTGTGTTGGAAATTGTTGCGGGTCGCAGATGTTAGAGTCTGGTTTTTGTTAATCGAATATGAGTCGGATCAAGTGTTTTTAAAAAACGTTGTTTCAGAGGTGAAACAGTTTCAATCGTTGCCAAAATTTTAAAGTTTTAAAAACGCTCAGATCAGAGGCTGTTGTCTGTTTCGCTTCCGCCGTTGCGGCTTCCAAATCAGCTAAGCACCCGATGTATAAGTACTCTGCCCGCCGATCCGTGTCAGTCTTCTAGTCGCATGTCTATAACCTGTTTCTCTTTCGCCGTTGCGGCTCCCTCATTAGCTAAGCACCCGATATATAAGTACTCCGCCCGCCGATGTGTGTCAGTCTTCTAGTCGCATGTCCGAAGTCTTTTTTTCTCCCGCTGTTGCGGCTGCGAAAAGCTCTTGGATTTCGATGTCATTGTCCTTCCGATTTCCGACTCGAAATTTTTTGGCCCAATTTGAAGTCGTGACCTCTCCAAATCCAATAGGCTCAAATGTTTCGCAGTGCCCGTCGTCTGTTAATACATGCTTACGCGGCTGTAAATAAGTCTACCCAGCCAATGTTTCATGTTTTAAGCTGCCGATGTGTTTCCTCTTCCCACCGTTAGCAAGTTTTCGAGCCTATGGGTGGACGAGACAGTGGAGACCGCGCCTATTAAGGTTTCCAGAACCGAAGGACATTGCACGACCTCCTCGTGACGATTACTTGTTTATAGTCGTAGTTTCATTTTTTTATTTGAAAATGCAATCCCAATAAATGATAGATGTCATTTAATCGTAGGTGAACTCAAGAGACTGTTCAGACTCCTACAACGCGAGGGTATAACCGGGAGATAGATGGCAGAAGGAAGCTGGGCAGTTTTGGACAAAGGTCGAACTGCAGCTGACGAGATCGCAAGGAGGGCTAACAAAGGAGAAGACAAAATGAATAGCAACAAAGGTGCAGACTTGAAAGGGTCTGTCAGTTACTCAGCGGTGCAAATATTGGACCAGCGGCACCAACCGGTGGCGGTGCCAGCAGGACCAGCAGTATTTTATTACCATATCATCTTAGCTTAAAGGCTTTTATTACGAGCATCTACATATTGGCATACTACTAAGACCATTGTGATTATTAGTCATAATACGTCTATACCACTCTTCATTGATTACTGGATACGCTGTGTGGATCATGAGTGCGCGCAAAAAAGATAAAAAATAGAGATATGAAACGTTTGGGGGGACTGAAAGGTCACACGTTGGGAGCAACCCAGGTGTTTAACCGTCTTAGTTTAAATATCTGAAAGTGAGAACTGAGAGGGGATTTTTCCCTTGAAAAACTTGTAAACTATTGCTTGTAAGAGGAACTATTTCGTTTTACAAACCAGAAATTGCAAATTTTTGCCTGTTGGAGAAAGTGCTATGTGGAATGTATCAATGTGTTTAAATGAGCGATGTTGAATGGGAACTATTTCGTTTTCAACTATGTTTCATTAAATGTGAGATCGTTCTAACTCTTTGAACCTATGTTCTTGTATGAATGTTCTCTCGTTTATTTTTTGAAAATTTCCACTATGAGTAATGAATGTTGTTCATAAACAATTGGCTATCTGGTTGTTCAAATATCTTTAAATGTTCATGTGTTTTGAAAGAAGTATTAGCTATCTGTGATTTTTCATAATGCATGTACAAAATACATTACTCATCAATGAATGATAATCTTGCTCCCTAGGGATAGGTTAGGTAGTTAGTTTTAATTTCTTGCTGTGTGTGATTCAGATGCGAGAGAGTTTAAGACGAGAGGTAAGAACTTGCGCATTACATTGTGACTACTCCTCGTATTCTCTATCAATTTGCATTCTTAGATAGGAACTTGCATATCATACTTAAAGTCAAAAAACAAAAATATACACGGTGGATCGGGACGCAACCGGTAAAACCTTTGTTTTTGTTACTTGACCTACGGTAGCCGGACCACAAACCGGATGGATTCCCTATACCAAACAGTCACGGGCTAGTTGGGAACGTTGATTGGGGAGAATCCCTTGCTATTGTTTCTTGCGAATTTCCAGGCCTCAACAAACTATTAACAAAAGAAAAAAGTGGTAGGTAGTGATAAAGTTTTCCTCTAATTATATTGGAATCAACATTGAGATGTTCATTTGGCGAGGACAGTGTATGGATTGAGAGTTACAATGTGAAATGTGAAAGAGATAGAGAATGCAGGTGTTCCTCTTCTTTCTTTCGAAGTGAGACATATGAAGTGTCTTGCATCTTTGCATATTGTTCAAAAGAGAACAATGGTGCAATTCACATTCCTTGTAATGTTGTCGTTTGTGACATTGTCGTGAAGGTCAAGCCCTAACGTTCAGTGTTACCAATGTCAATGGTTGACCTTGTTAATGCCAAGCCTTGGGATTTATGGATAGTCAATTCCCAAGCCATCTTGAGGCGGATTTGTTTCCTGTTACTTTGTTGTATGGGTGGAATTGGTATGTTCTTTGGTTGGGATTGGTCCCATGGAGGGCCAATGTAATTATCAAATTCCGTGACAACATAGGATGACAACTTGGGAGGGATAAATCCAGGCATGTATACAATTCGGATGATCACTCCGAGAGCACCATTTACTAATCCTGCTTTGACCCACAGATTGCAGGATAAGATGACTCGTTTCCTGACAGATAGTAATATTTATTTTTTGAGTTGATGGTCATCATCTTGTTCTGCATCTGCTCCAATGGTGAAATCTAGGACAAATCTCGCAATAGGCATAGCCAACTATTGGAGCATGTATTTGTTATGATTGTTTGCAAGCATGTTCATTGAAAATAGATGTATTGCTGTGTCAAATTGTGAATGCTCCTCTCAGTGACAAGAATCTATTAGTTCTAGACTGGAGGAGAGCCCAGTCCTCCATTGGTGGTGTAGCATTGCGGATGTTTGTCAGTAGCTGACGGAAACGTAGTTGAGTGACATCAGTTCCCATTTTCCGGAAGATTGTTTCCAAAATGATTGTAGTGGTAAATTATGTCCATAAACACTTTCCCATAGTTTCTCCTGCATATATAGGCCTATCCATCACAGGTGGGAGTTGTCCCAAATCTCCAACAAGAATTATTGACCGATTGCCGAATGAGTGGTTGTTTGTTTCTGTAAAGCATTCACGTAAATGACTCTCAATCTGCATGAATAGCTTAGTCCCTATGAAGCTCATTTCATCAATGAGAATGTATTGAATATGTTTCATCTCTTCTTGGAACCCTGACAGGGCTTGTCCATGTAAAGGATTCATGTACTTTATAGGAATCCGAAGTCTTGCATGTATAGTGGTTGTATGCATGTTGAATGCTACAATGCCAGTAGGGTCGAGGTGTAGTAGTGGACTATGGCCAACGATAACTTGACAAGATAGTGCATTTTTAATGGTGCCGATAAGGTATGATTTACCTGTGCCTGTCGTGCCTTGGATGATCATTCATAATGGCTCCTTTGTTCCTTGTACCTGTGAATGTTGTAGAACTATGTCAAATGCAAGTTGTTGATTGTGAGACATTGCATTTGCTGAAGTAGGTAGGGGATTGTTATCTTGTATTACTTCCCCACTCTTGCGCTTGCCTATAGGGACTAATCTTGAAAACTTTTTCCATCCATTCATCTCCATATTGGGATGGATGGTATCCTCATCTTTGGATGTTGGTTCATCAGGAGTGGTTGTAGGGATGCAGTCAACATGGCATGCATTGTAGGTATTTCTTATGTTTTCCAAATTTGACAAAATGGCATGTGATGTAAGACCTATGTCTTCAATGAAGGAATGAAAGGGCTTATATAAAAGAAATTCACTCCAGCATAAGTCAATAAATACATTGGAATATTTGGCTGGAATTGAGGTAAAACACAACCAGACATGGACAATTGTAGGTACAATTCTCTTCTTCCATTTTTCCCTTTTGTGTGCATGGTTATATGACCATTGTTGTGCAAGGTCAATAAGGTAGAAATGGTTCAAAGTTGGAGGACGTTGCAAGTATGTATCTATGAAGCTGGATCCATATAAGAAATCGGTAGAGTCAGGAGATATACGACGGAATATGTGGTGACCAACATTTAGTTTGATGAAGGATCGACTTCATGTGACAAGAGGCAATTTTTGTAGCATATGGAAGTTTCTTGAGCGCTAATGTCTTGATCAACAATTGCTTTTGAGTGCAGATGATGGTATGCATATGATGTTGGGTCCTATGGACATGACGCAACTATGATTCTAGTCAGCATATGATGGTAGGTCTCTGATTTTCCCTATGCTTTAGAAGCATGTTTGGCTATGTACTTCAATACTGCATAACGTGAAAACACTAGTTGGGAATCCACATTTGCTCGCCATGTTTGAAGTATGCTTGGATTATGGATGTTTAAACGCTCATCATTGCGTGCTAGATGATATGTTTTTTGTCATTTTTCATCAATGTAGAGTGATGATTCATTTTGTACCTTCCTGTTTCCGCTGCAACATGTCCCAAAAATATTTTTTCGAAGATATTTTTTGGCCCCCTTTGAAGATCTCAGTTTCTCCTTAGATTGCTTGATTTTGATTTTCATCTTTTTTATTTTTCTATCCATCATAAAGTTTCCAAAATTTTCAATTTTCACCAAGGAAGAAAGTCAAATTCTGACCCGCAGCAGCGGGCGGTTTCTCAGTTTTGAGCCACTATGGCGGGCTCTTCTTTGTTTTCAAGCCGCTACGATGAGCCGTTTTCAAATCTGGAGCCACTATGGCGGGCATACTTTTTGTTCCACAACCACCGTAGTGGAAGGATTTTCATGTTCGGGCCACTATAGCGGGTGTTATTCGATTTTGCATGCCAATGTTCGTTTGCTCCCGCTATGTCAGAGATCTTTTCGAGTTGCGTCCGCTACGGCTGTGAGTTGTTGTTTCATATTTTGACTTGGTCTCCGAGAATCGATACGACAGAAGTTTCTTCCAGTTTGACCCGCTACGGCAGGAGGTTATGCATTTTTGTTGTGGGAGTATTTTCTGATGCAAGTCGCTACGGCAGAGGTTTTTTTTCCGTTAAACTCCGATTCAAGCGGGACCCGGCGTTGCAGAGGATTGTTGAGCTTGGAGCCGCTTTTGCGGATGCATCTTTGTTTTCTCTCTGATGTGATTTTTACCACCGAGCCGCAAGGAGATTGCGGGGAAATTGTGAATTGTGAGCCGTTGTTGCGGATGGAGTAGGATGTTTGAGCCGCCGTGTCGGGGCATTTCCCATGATGACTTATGTTTTCTGTCCTGTGAGTGTTTGACGCCAATGATGTTTGGGGTTTGCGTGTGTAAGGTTTAACTGAAAATTAAAGCCCCGGAAATCTTTTTATTTGCCAAATGGAAAGTCTTTTACCATTTTTTTTACGGAGTTGTTTTAGATTTGGAGAGCATTTTCCGTTCGAAGCTTACTGTGTGGATTACTCGGTGGATCTCACGTGGCTCATGCTCGCTAGTCATTTTCAGTCACGTGGTGAATTTTCTGACCGACAGGTAGGTTTCTAATCCTTTTTTTCCAGTGGTTGATTTGTTAAGGTTGGTAAGCTTCCCATCGTCAATGTTGGGTTAGGTTTTGGCCTGGTTTATGGGGGGGTTTTAAGCCTGTTTTTCCCTTTATTTTTGGTCGTTTCTTTTTTTTGGTCTGCCCTAATAGTAACCCGCTTACAAAGCCTGTTTGTTTATCCAGAAGTGTTTTCCACCCAGTCGGCTAGGTTAACAATAGGTGTTCAGAGAACCTAGTTTTTCATTGGCATGAGGCTCACCAATACGCATCTCATGGGAGTTGGTGAGGGCCATGTTTTCCATGATTCGCACAGAGTCGGGGGATGGTTAGTTTGTATGTATTGGCTGTGGGATCTTGGGCTTGGATTTACCTTGAGATGCTACCGCCGCAACTTGAAGTTTTTCTGTACCTGTGGAATAGTATTAGGGCCATTTTGTGGGTTTCGTATTTTAAAGTAGAGACCAGAGATTTAAACAGTGGTTTCCCATATTCCAGTGTGGTTTTATAGCCGTAACCTTGAGCCGTGTGTTGTATTGTTGTTTATAATGGAAGGAATTGACAAAGTAAGAAAATTTTAGGGTTTTGTGCTACGGTTATGCATACGTATGTTTATGTTTTTGCTTACATTGATAATCATCGTTTGAAATATGAATGCTAAGACAAATCCTTTTTGTAGGTACTATTTACTGTAGTAACCATGACGAAGAAGGGGAGGAAGAAGCTTAGAATTTCTGAAAGTGATTCTGACACAGATGTGGTTGAAGTCCCGCCAGCGGTGCATACTGAGATAGTGTACGAAGACACTAAAGTGATTACAGGATAAAATATTGAGCTGAAATGGGGCCAGATATATCCTATGCTAGTTGAAAGGAAAGTGCCAGAAGTTGGATTGGGAGATCTAACTCTGTACGAGAACATTTTGAGGTCTGGGTTAACCAAAATAGCCACTAGACTAGAGTTTTTTCCCTGTGCGGAGGTCATTGGATGGTTACTTCCCAAAATAGACACTGTAGGAATCATAATAAATGATGAGGAGGGCAAGCCTATTGCATCATTTGCACCTGGATTTATTTCAAAATCATTGTAGCTAGGGTTTTACCCCTAGCTTGTGCGAATGAGCACCTACTAAGGAAAATGGATTCCTTAGTAGCAGTTCAATAATATGTGAAATAAAAGATGCTAAACAGTAATAAAAATTAATCTAAACATGTTAATGAAGCAAAACAGCAAAAAGTAAAGAATGATTTTTTATTGATCTGACCTCCAATGTGGAGGTTGGTGAAGCCCCTTACGCTGATCCGAGAGGTTGCTCCGAGCTCTAGCTGCTCCTTCTCTTTCTCCAATGGTGGAAATGGGCCAAAAGGGGCTCTCACGGTGAAAGTAGCTCAATGGTGAGCTAGGGTTTCAAGAGCAATTTTAGCAGAGGCAGGATACTTGTGATTGTGGATTTGAAATAAGGGGTCTCCATCACTTATTTATAGTGGTGGAGTGTCGGTTTAGGGTTAGGGTTTCAGCTGTTTAGGGTTTCAGCTGTTTAGGGTTTTTTCCTCCTTTTCCTCATTATTTTATATTTTTTCTTCCTTTTTGGATATTTTTGCTTTTTTGGAGGAATTTTGGATATTTTTGGAGAAAAAGAGGGTTTTATGGCCTTTTGGAGGCATTTTAAGCCTTTTGGAGGCCTTTTAGATGGTTTTATGGGTTTTTGATGGAAATATGGTAGGAAAATGGACAAATGAGCCATGTAATGGGGTAGATGAGGTAGTGAACCTTTTTTGGGTGTTAACAGATTGCCCCCTGATGTGCGAGGGCAGGAGCTCATCGTATGGCCGATGGACATCATAAGTCATATTCGTTTTTCCTGGGGTGTGGAGAAGAGAAGGAACCAACTGAATCCCGGAACGACGATCTCGAACCAACTGCAAGGACTGAAAAGTACATAACCTCAATAATGGATGAGGAATCATCTAATCATCTGGATGAGGCGGGCATACCCATGCTCGTATCAAGATACATAAAAATAACCGTGAGGCCCGAAAAGAGGGACCTGTAGGATACATAGAAATCCACTGTGTATATCATAAGGGTCCAGAAGGGACACAAATCTGGAACATATTGCTGGGCTGACCATGTCTGAGATGAACAACTGATGCACTGGAATGACAGCAGTGCTACTGAATGTAGTTCCAAAGGAACTAATGAGCTGTTGGATCAAAGTGACAACGGTCATACTTGCAATGGTATACTGATCTGGAACCGAACTGGGTACTCAAGGAAGCATGGAACTGGATGGATTCCAAATACAATCTCCAACGCAGCCCGGACATCCACGGGAACATATAACTGGCTGTTCCAAAGTGACTCACCAATGTGCTAGAGTCGGGGGAAATCCAGGGTCTTCGACACATAATGGAAAGGATATACATCCTGCGCAATTCTCAACGATGCGATTAAGGTGCTGAAGTCGAGCATGTGAGAAACAACTATTCGGAGAGGCAATGATGACTCCTCCCAAAATGGTCCGTAGGCACTCACCACAGATGGTGATGGGTCCAAGGCGCAGGGGCCTCTAGGTCTATCCTCTGGAATAGAGGGGCTGTCGTCGACAGAGGGAGACCTGCAACTATCAAGGCAATGATGTTTCCTTGACAGGAGCGCGAGGTGACAAACCGAACTGTGATAGTACTGATGGCAGGAGTGATAAACTAGGGGGAATAACTGGGCAAGTAGAGCGGGTGGACTCAAACTTCCTTTGTTCAGAGTATGATGGCAGGGATGATCGGGCAGCATATGAGACTCACTGGTGGTAAAGGGATCATAGCGGTATAAGATCTGAGGGTGAATGGGCTGAGGGAGACTCAAGCTGTGGTAAAATGGTAGGAGATTGCAGAATACTCTGAACAAAGGCGACCTGATTGGGGGTGCTGCCGAGAGGATTGATCATAGCGCCAAGAAGCACGGGGGGGACTTCTTCATGGGTTAGGGAACTAGAAGAAGTGTGGATATAAAATGGTACTGTCATGTGGATTTTACGAGCCCAGGACAGTTCATGCTCATGGTTGCTTTCAATTTTAAGGAGTCTGAAAGCAAATAAGAAGACTCTCAAGTAATAGAATGGTACTGTCGTGTGGATTTTACGAGCCCAGGACAGTACATGCTCATGGTTGCTTTCAATTTTAAGGAGTCTGAAAGCAAATAAGAAGACTCTGAATTAATGGAATGGTACTGTCGTGTGGATTTTACGAGCCCAGGATAGTACATGCTCATGGTTGCTTTCAATTTTAAGGAGTCTGAAAGCAAATAAGAAGACTCTGAAATGATGGAATGGTACTGTTGTGTGGATTTTACGAGCCCATGACAGTCCATGCTCGTGGTTGCTTTCAATTTTAAGGAGTCTGAAAGCAAATAAGAAGACTCTGAATTAATGGCCAGGCAAGGAGGAAGTGTTCAATCAAGGAATATTTATGATGACCAGGACTGAGGGTGGGGGGGAACACTGGTGGGCCTCCTTGCGGGGTGAATGAATGGTGGCAAAATAACGAAACATTTCCAGTATGACAGGAGTGGATGGCTCATGTAAAAAGTGTGAAATAATCTGATGACGGCCGATGTGGTGCGCAAATCGATGCGGCAAGGTGTAGGGACGCAATGTTGAATTTGTACCAAGTGAGGGCGAGAAATGATCTCAAGAATCATCACGAGCTCGGAAAAATGAATCTAGCGATACGAAAAGTGTTAAAAATGGAGAGCGACCGAAGTGGCACGCAAACCGAGGTGACTATTGGTATCGAAAAAATGGGCAAAAAAGGTGTATCAAAAAATAATGCAAAGAGGTGACCATTGTGATGGTTTCGTCGTGCTGATTCCAATGGTGGAAACGGTTCGGAGAACGGACTCCGTATGGGTTCAGAATGGCCAAAACAAGAAAAAGGTCAACGTGCTATAAATAGTAAGTGGGACGCTGTTTCTGACGAATGGGGGGTACATCGGGCCATGTGTCGATGTGGTGCTCTATAATGGTAGGGTCAAGACCAGGCATTTCGGTATAGGACCAGGCAAAGACATCACGGAATTCTCTGAAGATTTTTTTGTATTCCTCAATCTCTTGTTCACTGCAAGAGGCTCCTAAAGTGATGAGTTCGGGGGTGCTTCCTGGGGCCGCGATATCAATTTGGATGATAGGTGAGATGTTGGCCATGTTACCCTCTTCGAAGGCATCAGGAGCAGGAATAGGGTCCTTGAACCAGTCAATTTTGTGGGGAAGGAGGTCTTTGGATTCAACGGAAAATTGGGTAGCAGTGTTAGAGAAGGATACCTCTGGGAGGAAGTAGGAACGATGGTGCATGTCATCCCAGGGATAATCCGGGGCAGTGAGAGCCTCGAGAATCTCCTCATCAGTATGGAATGTTTGTGTCGTCAAGTCGGTTGACGAGGGAGTAGTGACCGAAGAGATCATATATATGGTATTAACCTCTTCGGAAGAGGAAGAGACCGGGGGGTGGATTTCCTCAATGGTGAGTGGTGCCGTCTCAAGATCCATATTGTTCATCTCAAAGAGAGCTGCTTTGTACTCAGGGAGATCGGGACAGTGATGTGAGTAATGCCCGTAAACACCGCATAGGGCACAGGAGTGGTTAGTGCGCAGGGATTTGTCGCGAGGCTTAGGGGTTGAATCTAGATGGACAACCAGGATAGTGGGGTCGTCGTCAAGCATTTGCATGTATTCCTGTAACGCCGGTAACTGAGGACATAGGTGAGTCACATGGCCCAACTCATCGCACAACGCGCATTTGGGAGGAGCACGAAACACAGGTGGATTTTTTACTATCTTAGGAGGTGGGACAGCAGTGTAAGGTTGGGGGCCTCTGCCCCTAGTGGGTTTGGTAAGAGGAGGGGGGGGTTTCGCGGAGGATGATGGGGCAGCGACACCGGGAGGTGGTTGACTAGTAGTGACAATGGGTTGCACCGGTTGCAGGACAACATTTGGTGTCGGCAGACGAACGGGAGGCGAAAGATACCAAACGGGTAATCCTAAGGTTAACCCAGGAAGGCTGAGGGTGGCCATGACCGAGGTGCTAACTACTCCTGAGGGAGGGAAGAGGAAAGGAATGGTATGGATGGGTGTAGCACCAATGTGACTAGGTACCAAAGGGGGTTGAGGCAACAAAGGCGGTTGAGTAGTAGGAGTTCGAGTGTTATGGGACAGGGTACATAGGTCGGACACTTCAGTGGCAGGTGACGACGATGGAATAGATGGGAAGGTCGAGGTCATTGGTGCGTCTGAGTAAATTCTGGGCCCTATAGAAGAAACGAATGAGGTGGTGGCACCTGAAACAGGTTGTTCAACCATGGGGAGAACGTTTTCGGGTGCCGCGGGGGAATTGGGATCATGGTAAGTGAGTTGGTCAACCTTGACCACGCGTCCCTCATGGGAGAACATCATGGTACGAAAAACGGTAGAAGCAACTGCCTGCATGGCATACATGTAGCTGTGGCCAAGTAAAAGGTTGTAATCAAGCTGTGCATTGATAACCTCGATGTTTATGAGAACAATTTTGCCAGCCAGCTGGACGGGGACGCTAGTTAATAGGCCTTGTGGTTGAGCTGAACGGCCGTCGTAGGCTCACAACACAGTAGAGGACTGCTGGAGAGGGGGGGATCCCATTTTCTGCCAGATGGAGGTGGGCATGACACATGTAGAGGCACCTTCATCAATAATGCATCGATGGACGACAAAATTCCGAATGGAAATAGAAACTTGGAATGCCAAAGTGGAAGGTAGGCGGGGTTTGGATTGGTCCAAATCAAATGCCATTAACTGCGAATCATTTGGATCGATAGCCCCAATGGCTGAGAGTAAAGTCTTGCGCTGTGAAGGGCAGTTTTTTAAGACTTCTAACGCAGACATGGCTGCGGGGGATTGGGCTAAGTCATCGACAATGCTGTAGTTTGACGCAGCCCGCGCATTGGGGTTATGGTTGATACGGCGAAGTGGGAAACGGGGCGCTTTGGGAGTGCCATCTAGTGGAGGTGGAGGTATACGTAACGCCTGATCAGTGGGATGAGCGTTAGTAGGTGTATCGGCAGGAGGGGCTTCAGGGGTGGAGCCATATTGGTTCCGCTAGGTCTGGAGGTTGACCTCATCGGAGGACATCATCAACAAGTGGTGGGTACCTGAGTCAAGCGTGGGTTGATCAGGAACAGCGTAAGTGATTTGTTGTTGGGTTGGCGCGTTGGCTTGAGGGGGAGCCAACGGTTCGGTGTTCACTACGCCTTGGGTTGGTAAGGGGTTTTGCAGCACCAAAGGTGGCTGTTGAGGTTGTGGCGGGTTGGGTGGTGCTTGAGGAGCCGCCTGCCCTTGGCGGTGTACATCCGCAGCCAAAAGTTGCCAAACTCGCTCCATATGTGGACAAAAATGTGTGTAGTGGCCATAGACCCCGCAAATAGAACAAGGATAGTTTGTGTGCAAATTGGGGTTTTTAGCTTGCTTGGGCGGGCAATCAGGGTTTTGGTTAGCAGGGGCCGCATTATTACTAGTGGGGGGATTAGGGTGTTGACCAGCTTGCTCGGTCGGTTGGTTGTTCCCACGATTTCAGCCTCTGCCGCGGTTTTGTTGGCCCTGGTTGCATTGGTTGTTCTGGTTTTGCTGCGGGTTTTGTTGAGCGTAAACTTGCCCTTGGACAGCAGGTGGATTTTGAGGTTGCGTGTGGGCTGGAGCAGGCTGCGGTGGATGATATGGAGGTGGAGGCTGCGCAGGTGCAGCAACCTGGGGGGGTTGCTGATAGTGCTGTGGAGCGGGTTGTGGGTGTGCCGCAGGGGTTGGTGCAGCCTGCTGGTGATAGTAGGGCTGAGGTGCGACAGGGGGGGCGCGAGCAGGAGTCGCATGAACGAAACACTGTGGTGGACATGAGGGTCCATGGGTATGGTGGTGATGTGTCATGGGAGCATACGGGTTGTTTGCTCCAGACTGTGAGGTAGCCCGCGAAGGGTTAGGGCCAGGGGTAGGACGGGCTATGGAAAATGGTTGAGGCTGCAAAGAGACGCGGCCAATGATGCCGTCGGCAGCATGGGATGCCCCCGGCGCATCATGTTGGGAGGAATTGTCGCGAGGGGCATCAGGTGTAATGGTATAGAGATAACCTGACTGGGCGTAAATGAGATCGAACTGTTGGGCTTTAAGGATAGCCTCTTCTTCAGAATGGGGTCTTTCGGATGCCACATCCTTAGCAATGATAGGAAGGAGGGATTTGAGGAACCAATCTAGGAAGATCCGGTCGTCTAACTTGATCTTGCATAAACTACGGCGTCGACGCCATTCATGAATGTGGTCCGTGATGTGGGTAGCCATGTTTTGTCTGCATGATAGTAGGATCTCAACGCCTGCGTCATAGCGGACAGGTAACTGGAAGAACTGCAGGAAGGTCGAGGCAAGGGAAGTAAAGGTGGTATGGGTTCCATGGGGTTGTTCGATATACCACTTGGCAGCAGAGCCAGTGAAAGTGCTCTGTAATAAACGGAGGCGAATAGAATCGTCTACTATGGAGTTGGAGGAACACCATAGATGGAAGGACATGATATGGTTTTGTGGGTCCTGACCTGCCTTGCCCTCGAACTTAGGGATGTCAGAGGGGAGCTTGGTGGGCATGTGAGGCCACGCAAGGTCGTGTCGGATGGGGTCGTTGGTTAATCTGGCTAGGTCAGGCAGGTTGAGGCTAGCCATAAATGGCAAACTGGATGAAGGATGTGACACGGTAGTGGGTTGGACCAAGTTGGGGCCGATGCCCCCAAGTGGAGGGGTCATGTGAGGGAGGTTTCCCCCAAGTGGGGGAACTAAGGTGGTATAGGACGGTCCTGCACCACCATGGGTAGTATGGGTCACTAATGGAGTGGGGATAGGTATTCCCGCTGCGGGAATCGGTGCTATGAGGGGAACAGTAAAGGGGGCCCCTGTGGAGGGCATACCCAAAGTAGGTGTGGTAACTAGTGTCGTGGTGGATATGCCACCAACGGTCCCTACCAAGATGGGAGTGGGAGTCACGCCAGCCATGGGGCTAGTGGGGGTAGTGTAAAGGGGGTTCTCAGAGTCTGGCTCAGAATCAGAGGTAAAATAAGGGGCGTCAGTATCTGGTGACGGAGTTCTATGCCGCTGACAAGTGGAGTCAAGTGACAAGGCTCGAGATCTATGATGAGTGGTATCAAGTGATGATGATCTGTGTCGATGACGGGTGGTGTCAAGTGAACCGTGCTATGGGGGCTCGCCTCTGAGGCGCCGAGAATGTCTCGGGGACTCAATGGTGACAAATGGAGTCAAATCTCTGTGGGTTGAGGTAACTACAAACCAGCTCAAAAACCCTAATGCAACCGAGTGTGCAGAAGGAGAGCTCAAAAAATAGGGCGCTCAGGCCAACAACCAACTCAAAACACCCACTATAACTGCGTGCTACAATAGGCGGAGTGTCAACAGAAATGGTCAGAATACCAAAAAATAGCAGGTTTTTTAAAAATAAAAAGTGGTGGACTCACTAGACCAAAAGGAGGTAAGGGAGCATGCAAACACCTAACTAGAAGTATTATGACTCAACTAGACATATCCTTTGCAAGGTGATGAAATCCAAGTCAGACAATATGAATAGGAAATCCAAGTGGCTAAGGTATCCCCCTACCGAGAGGGACACCGAGTAGTCAAATCCTAGAAGAATGGCAACTAAGATACCCCGTTCATGACACGTCCAGAAAGGTAAATTTGCCGCTTGGTCCTTTAACCGCAATACCCCTATACAGGGATATCCCGAGAACTGCGAAAGGTAGCCCTTCAGTTACTGAATGGAGTTTGGTATTCCACTCAGGCCTCTAGAACCAATCTCACGACTTCAACCCTCCTAAGGGAGAGGCCCTCTGATAAACCGGTTGTGACCGTGTCAAAAAATACTAGGGGATTTTGGTTCTCTAATGGACAACAACTATGTCTCAAGTGTAAGTAACCGAGGGGTGTTATTGGAATCCTATCCCCCCGATCCTACCTAACTACAAAGATTCTTTTGTGTTCCCCAAGTGAGGTTAGAATGTTGGTTGAGTTAAGTAGTTTTTAAGTCTCACTTGAATTAGGTGACAGAGTGTGTGCTCGTGAGGTTATGAACCCAGAAGAGAAGTGCCAGGGCAACTTCCTAAATAACAATAATACTAAATGAAAAAATTTTACCATGCAAAAATTATCTGAATAAACAATGCTGAATTTTTTTAAAAACAATGCTGTAAAAAGGCAACAGAAATAATGGTGCAAAAAAGGCTGTAGGACTGCAGGTAGGACAGATGGTTGTGCAGGTGCAGAAAAAATGGCAGCAAAGGGGCTAAGTGAAAAATTCAGATCGCGGGTCTGGGGCGAAATCACGTGGTCGGACCGCAGGTTTGAAGAAAACAGGTGCGAACAGGCCGCGGGTTTTTGAAGAACACAAGCGGGCGGATCGCGGGTTTAAAGGAAACAGGCGCAGACAGGTCGCGGGTTTATGGAGAACACAGGTAGGCGGACCGCGGGTTTAAAGGAAACAGGCGTGGACAGGTCGCGGGTTTCTGGAGAACACAGGCGGGCAGACGGCGGGTTTGAAGGAAACAGGTGCGCTCAGGTCGCGGCTAAGAGCTGGAAAGGCGCGGTCGGGACGCGGGTAAAAGGATAAAAGGCGCGGTCGGAGCGCAGCAAACAGGGAAAAGGACGCGGTCGAGTCGCAGCTAAGAGCTGGAAAGGCGCGGTCGGGTCGCAGCTAAGGGCTGGAAAGACGCGGTCGGAACACGACTGTGAAGGAAAAAAAGGCAGTTTACGGCGGCCGAAAACGACAGCCGAAAGCACAAAACGGGAAATAAAATAAAATAAAAAACCAGCGGAGTCGCCAAAACTGTAGCTAGAGTTTTACCCCTAGCTTGTGCGAATGAGCACCTACTAAGGAAAATGGATTCCTTAGTAGCAGTTCAATAATATGTGAAATAAAAGATGCTAAACAGTAATAAAAATTAATCTAAACATGTTCATGAAGCAAAACAGCAAAAAGTAAAGAATGATTTTTTATTGATCTGACCTCCAATGTGGAGGTTGGTGAAGCCCGTTACGCTAATTCGAGAGGTTGCTCCGAGCTCCAGCTGCTCCTTCTCTTTCTCCAATGGTGGAAATGGGCCAAAAGGGGCTCTCACGGTGAAAGTAGCTCAATGGTGAACTAGGGTTTCAAGAGCAATTTTGGCGGAGGCAGGATACTTGTGATTGTGGATTTGAAATAAGGGGTCTCCATCACTTATTTATAGTGGTGGATTGCCGGTTTAGGGTTAGGGTTTCAGCTGTTTAGGGTTTTTGCCTCCTTTTCCTCATTATTTTATATTTTTTCTTTTTTTTTGGAGATTTTTGCTTTTTTGGAGGAATTTTGGATATTTTTGGAGAAAAAGAGGGTTTTATGGCCTTTTGGAGGCATTTTAATCCTTTTGGAGGCTTTTTAGATGGTTTTATGGGTTTTTGATGGAAATATGGTAGGAAAATGGACAAATGAGCCATGTAATGGGGTAGATGAGGTAGTGAACCCTTTTTGGGTGTTAACAATCATATAGTCTACTAGAAGCAGAAATAAGTGTAACAACAGAATGGGTCAAGAGTCTAAAGTTTGACTATACAGCCATAGCAAAAGGAATGGTGGTTGAGGGGAATAATTTCAAACATAAACAGTCAGGGGAATATGAGACATCCCATCTATGAACCCATTTCAGTATAATAGCATTAATGATAAGCAGGCTGTATGGTAGGGCTGATGGAAAGACATATAATTTTGGATAGATTCCCCTCATGTATTATGTAGCTTTGGAGGGGAAATTTTTTAACTGGGCAGACATAACTACTAGGAACTTGGCCAAATGTGTCAAGGCAGCTCAGGGAGGCCTAAAACAGAGAAAATTAAAATTTATCATGTCATCTTTTTTGATAGATGGCATACTCTATAGACACAGTTTTGAGAAGCTTAACTGTGTATGGAAAGAGGGGAGGGCACCTATATATTTTGCATATCAAATTATGGGAACCCATAAATATCATAAACACTACCAGCTGATATGTGAGGAATTCATCAGGCCCTTGTATAAATTAATCTTTTTAGAAGATTGTCCATGCATGTCAGAAGGAGCTATAGAATCCATAAAAGAGTATGGAGATTATTTTTTCACCGAAGATGACATGTATTTGAGAATGTGTGGAGGCACCAAAGCACCCTCACTGCTGCCCAAGTATGCAACATACTACATAGTGCTTAAGGAGATAGTTAGACAAGTATTTTTAGATGGTTTTGGAAATCATTTGTTTGATATAAAGAAATTTGTGTTCCCACCGGTACCTTTCTATGTAGGGAGCTACAAGTTTAATGGGGTAAAGAGTGCTCCAGAATTTATTAAAGAGCTGGGAATCTTTCATTTTGGAGAGGTGAGTTTCCACCGGAATGACTCTCAAGGAAATGTGGAAGCTCATAAAGCAACTCATAAGGTGAATTATGAGTATTCAGACTCTGTAGACAAAGAGGAGCAAGTGTACATAAATATTTACAGTATGGCTTCCTTGAGAAAAAGTTTGAAAAGAAAGCCCCTTGGGGTTAAAGGGAGCAACAACAATAATCCAAAACCTAATGATAAAGACGAGGAAGCTACTAGAAAAGAAAAAGAGGAGAGTGCCCAAAAAATAGCAGAACGTGCAAGGAAGCTTCTGGATGAAGAAAAACAAAGAGAAACAAAGGAAGAAGCTGCCAAGACAACAAAAGAATAAGAAAAGAGAAAAAAGGAGGAGGCTATCTTAGAAAAGATTGTGCAAATCCAAAAAGATATAGCTCAAGAAGCCTTAAACACTGAGCTAGGAATACAGGATACATAAGAGCCCATAGAGGAGCAGAATCAAGAAAATGAAGAAGCAGTAGTGGGTGGAGGTCTAGAGCAAAGCCTTGTTCGGGATGATCCAGAGAACCTACCATCCACATCTGGCAGCATCCTTATTGGGGGACATGTGCCCATAGCTGAAGTGGGGCTTGTACCATTTACACCATCTAAACAATATGATGTGGCATGCTTAGAATATATTCGTTTTGATCCTAAGACGATGTCCATCACATGGAGGAAAGAAAAAACCTTGAGGGTAGGGACTCAACCACCAGTGACCACAATAACAGAATGGACGATCATGAAGAATGTAGAAGAGCACCCAAAGCAATTGGCTTCTATGGGCATTGCAAATTCCTATGCCAATGCTCACAATGTAGACATGATTCTAGAAAACATTGAGCAGTACAAAGGAAAGATGGATGAGATGAAGGAGGTGTTGAGGAAAGAAGAAAAGGTAGGTAGAGAATCCAAAAGAAAATACAAAGCTACCTTATCAGATTTTGAGAGGCTGCAACAGGGACACCAAATTCTAGGGGAAGAAAGGGACAGTTTAAAATCATCCAATGCAGAGTTGAGTAAGGAGAAAGAAAGTTTGGAAAACAGGGTTATAGAATTGGAACTGCAGAAGACTACTACTGAGCAGAAATCAAAACAGTACAAAAACCAGGAGGTAGCATTGGAGGCACAAAAGGCTTCATTGGAGGTTTTATTAAAAGTGGCAAATGAACAAAGAATAGATATTGAGCCATTGACAAAGCATGCCCTCATGCTAAGAAATAAAATTTACCATATGCAGCTTCAGATAGCAGATGAAATCTTGAAAGTTCGACAAGTGGAAGCTAGGTTGGAAGAGATTATGAGTACAACTTCCCATTTTAAAGACAAGACCCAAGATATCCTGGAAATTCTTTAAGGGCATTTGAATTGGTTAGAAACAACCAAGGAACCTACAGCAAATGCACCAATCAAAGACTCAGAGAGAGTGAAGCTGGAGTATGAGCTGGTAGAATTCAGGAATAAAGCTGCTGAAGAACTGGTAAAGGCAGCCCAGAGGACTAAAGGTGTTTGCGCAGAATTCTGTAGAAAGGTGCTTATAACTTACAACCGTTGCCAAACATCTGCAAAGAAAAGGTTAGACGAATTACCTGAGCATGAAGAATACTTAAAACAATTGCAAGCCAGATGGCAGGAGGATGAACTTAGTATTCAGCTGATCAAAATTTTAGATGAGAAAGTGCTTAGGACTGTAATAGCCCAGGCTGTAGTAAGCAACCATCTATTGGAAGATCAGCTACAATTGATTCCAGCCAGGATGGCCAATGTAAAAGCCCAAGTTTCCAAGTATGATGTTACCATTAGATTTCTAGACCCATCTGAGTTTGAAACTATAGTGACAGATGCTAATATATGGAAGCAGTTCATTAATGAGGCGGCTGGGCCCACTTAAAATGTTTGTTTTATTGATACATTTTTGTAATATTTATTTTTACCCAAATTAGTGAGCTCACTAGGAGACAAAGTCCTTTTTTGCAACTGATTTGTAAAAGAAGCCCAAAGGGCAAGGAAGGCCAAGGGACATTTCAAATTGTTTAAATATAGATCAAGTCAATGGAGAAGAGGACTTTTCCATGCTATCTTTTGTAGAGTTTATTGTAAGAAGAATAACTTCCTTTTATAGTAAAGACGCCATAGTTGATGCTGGAGAAGGGGCTCTGAAGTTTCAAATGCATGATGTAGATTGGTTGAATGTTGAATTATTCTGTTTCAGCTTATTCTACAAACTATGAGATCGTTCTGAATTATGAATTAATTCCATGTTATGAATGATTTCTTGTTATTTTTATGAAACTTATGCATTAATTTGAGTAATGAATGTTTTAAACAACAATGAGCTATATTTTTGTTTATCTTTCTACGTACATTCATGTATTCATAATTATGAACAACTATCTGTGATATTTTGTATGCATGTTTTACAGTACATTACTCAGTATTTAATATAATCTTGCTCCCTAGGGATAGGTTAGATAGAACTAATTAGCTTAGCATAGTTGTTATTTGTTTAATATTTAGAAGCGAAAGAGGTAAGACGAGAAGTAAGAACCTACGCATCACATTGTGAACTCTTTGTTATCTCTATTGATTTCATTTAATTAGGCACTTGCATATCATATATAAAATAAAACAAAAAATACAGTTAAACGGTGGACCAAGCCGCAACCGATAAAGCAAGTTTAAACCGTTACTTGACCTACGGTAGTCGGATCGCAAACCGGACGGATTCCCCAAATCAAACAATAATGAGCTAATTAGGAACGTTTATTGGGGAGAATCCCTACTATTGTTACTTGGGAATTTCTAGGCCTCGACACTTCCATGGACATTTATACCTACATTCAACTGTATTCCCTTTTTTTGCGCAAGCATGAATTTTCATTGCATTTTCTATGTATTTGGACTCTATTTAATAGTTTCTCATAGTCATGGAGTGGGATGGATGAAAGTATTTATTTTGTATCTAGCAAGAAAGGGTCATCCTCAATGGATTAATGTGCATGGATGCGAGCATCGTGATTATCTCTAGGATTCCATGCTGTAACATATTTATCTAAGAAACTCTTTGCAGTATTGATTTGATCTGGATCTTGCCAATATAATGTTTCCATGATAGGAGCACCATAAAGCCATGGGAGACCGTGTATATGTGCAGAGCCACAATGTTGCCATTCATACCTATAAAATAAATGGTAGAGGATTAGAAAAAATGAAAAATTTGTATAGAGGCAGAGATAGGTAGTATATAATGTGTACCTATACCAATAATTTGTTGTGTGCATGTTTTGTTGAAGCATCTCCTCATGGAAGATTGAAAATATTTTATGGATGTATGCAGCTACAGTGTGGGGCATATCAATGATATTATGAGTACCCCATTGTTGACGGGATGCTGGGTCAACAGGGATAGCATATTGCATAACAACATGTAAGCTGGCCATTTTGTGTCTGTTCCACATAGAGTGAAGAATAATGTAGGGCATTGCAACTATGTGATCATATTTGTTATCTCACTCCTCCATAGTGTCCAATATGTTTTGGTTCCACGGAGGTGTGCTCCGAACGGCATGACATGTTCTGGGAGGTTGCCTATAGGAATGTCCTGTAGATGTATGCACAATTCCTCAATTGTGGTTGGTATGTTATGCTCATGTCACAGTCTGAAGGAGAAATTAGTAGTTTCCTGACTTCTGTGGCACATAATTAAGTTGTACAAGTAGTATTTGAAACGGGGAAGACGACCAAATATGTTTTCATGGTATCTCATTAAGTGTAATGCATAACCATCAAGTGGAATGTTCTTGATACACGGTTGGCGAGGTAGTTCATTCCCATTTGGGAAAAGAGTTGGGAATGACATGTTGAATATACCCTATGTGTTGTACTCATTGATTGGTGACGATCCAATAGTTGGAAAGTCAATGGTAGTTGGTGTAGTAGTGGATGCAGTATGAACAAAATATTTTATTTTTTCAATTTCTTGTTCTGCATTAGGTAATCTGAAGGCAAAATAAGATACGACACATGATGGTTGGATAGACATGTGGTTATCTAGGTCAGGGATATTTGAATCAATTAAAGAGGAAACATAGTTGTCTATAGAAATAGAATGGAGTTGAGAGGAGATATCAATGCATGCTTCTATAAGTGATGAAATTAATACATGGTCAATTTAAACATCACTATAATATTTGTCATGTTGCATCTTATAGAGAAATGCATTGACAACATGTGATTTGGTCACATAACAAGCATAACAATTACCTTTTGTTACATGCCTCTTCACAACCAAGATATCAATATATAAAAGGTGGTGTGGAAATAAATTTTCAGTCTGAATAGTTTGTTGGGGGGGACAAATGGTGTGACCACTATACTTGTATTGTCCACCACAAGCATGCCTGACCTACAAAATTGGGCTAAAACGAGCAATGAGCATTTCTTCAATTTGAGTAAGTATGGAAAACACATTGGGTTGGGCGCCGGGGTCCATATTATTCCATTTGGAGAATCAATGACCATTGATTTCTCTTTGACATCGATGGAAAATGTGTCCAGTGGAAAATGGATGAGTAACAATATGATGATATGATTCCATACAAGTAGTACATGTATGCATGATGGGCAAGGAGTCAATTTGTTTGCAGAAATTTTGGATAGCTTGTGTATGGTCCTGATGTTGAAGATTACATATTGGAAAGTGAGTAAGAGATTGTTGTTTACTATTATTTGCAGTCTCTCTACGTCTCTTTAGTCCATCTTTATGTTCAACATATCTTTTCCTGCATTGTTCATTTTGTTGGAGTCTAGATGTAGATGGTATAGTAGTGTGTGTGTCATTTTCTTTGGTTTGTTTCTCTCTTCTTTTTTTGTTGATTGTTGTAGCGTGGACTGTGTCACTGATTGTTGTAGTTCTTCTTTCTATCATACTCAAACTTTGAAGATGATATATTTGCTAGACCTATTGGAATGTGTTGTTGAAATATAGTAGGAATTTGTAGTGACTTGGAGAGTACTTCAAATGTGGTTTATGTTGGTGTTGTTTGGAGTAGGCGCGCTTGCTCTTCAGGAAGAAAATTAGTAACCATGATTTGATTTGCAATATTTGATTGTACTTGCAAGGAAAACATTGCACGATTTTAAATATATCTTAATTAAGTTGATAGTGCATATAATTTTAAAAAGATGGAAATGAAATTGTATGATATGTTGGATATCAATGTGAAGGTTATATCCCCTTTAATAGAAGAGTAATGAATTGAAGGAAAACTTTACAGTAATAAAGTTTTATTTAGTATGTACGTGTATAAAGTAGGCCACAATACATTTTTTTTTGCAAAAAAAAGGCATAACACATGCCTTAACTATTCAACCAGAATTTTAGGGATGGGTATGTTTTCTTTTGTATATTTCGTGCAATCCATTTTATCACATGCAATTACAATATTTTTTATTTGTTTCTGATTGGAAAATGTTTCCTCATGTACTGCCAATTTGAACAAGTAACGATTGACGAAAAGCTTGGAGAAGATGGTTGTGGTTTCTTTAGTATTTCCTTCATAACCATATTTAGAAAACTTTAGAGCAGGTATGCCGATAATTTGTTCTGCAACATCCTGGAATGCAGTTACATAAGCTTTCCCTGTGTGGTATGCAATGTTGAATTGGAATATATACTTGTATTCACATTCAAATGCGTGTTGATTGCACCTTTGACACTTCCATATACCATTCTCAATAGGTGTGAGTTTTTTTTTGTACTTTCGATCTTCAAATGGAAGTGGGAATCCAACATACCAGCAGTTGTTTGTATCCATAGAAGCAATAGTTGCCTCAACTAAAATGTATGAAGGGTCCACCCCTGTACTGATCCCTTCAGTTTGTATGTCAGACAAATGCTTGCTTATGGAATGATTTCCTCCTGAAGCACCATATGTAGATAATGAGTAGCATTGGAGGTCTTGTACCTGGATTTTCAAACCAAGTTCACAATTCCTGAGTTTCTTTAAGATCAAGGTTGATGTAAAGCTGGGATGAGAAGGTTGTAGTAATCGATATCTTATTGAAGTTTGTTATTTTTCGAGCCTTAATAACAATTATTGGAAAGCTATTTATGGTGGCATATTGGTTTAGATTATATTTATTGCATAAGACCCCCCACAATGTGACCTCTATACTATAACTTGACATGTCCTTTAGTTGAATGGTTCTCTTATGTGTCTCCATTCCATTTTTCCTCATAATGGTTACAGAAGGGCCAATGCATAAAGCAACTCCAATAATATCAACTACATAGTTGTTGATTAGAGTTGGTAATTCATAAATAGGAGTGAATATGAAGTTATGGTTTTCTATTGAATTTTCATCATGTAAGGAATCTTCTATGGTGGAGTTACTGAGAATATTTATTTCCCAATCATTTTTCAAATTATTGAATTCTCTCTTTGCAGGTTTGATGAGACCTTTTGATATTGTGTACAGTTTACCAATATCTATTGAAGGGTGGAACTATGTTGCTTGGATGTTGAAGCATGTGATGTGTATTTCACTAGCCGCGATGTCAATGCTGTCAAAGCTAAACACATGTACAGGCCCCCTAGCATTGGTGAGGGTGAAAAGGTCAATTTTTGAAAGGAATCTGGCTTTCAAGGTCCATTCTTGATAGGATTAAATCTTGGGGGTGTGTTATTTTTTTCTAATTGGTGCTTGCTAGGAGAACTGACGTCATTGTTCAAAAATGGGCCACTAGTAATATCTGATGTCATAGTATGCACCTGTATATCATGAACTATAAGAACCCTACAAAACGTGAAAACAAATGTATGGTTAAAGAGTAAGCAATATAAAGTGTGGTTACTGTGTGTGATTTATGTGTTTGAGAAATAAGTAGTAGGGAAAATCAGACAAGTGAATACATACTTGTTGTTCTGGATATATTTACAAGTGAAGCTATGCATTTGAACCAATGATCCAATTTCCACTTGAGATGAGGTGAAAATGGAGCTGAGAGGAGAGGCAAATATACTTTGTATTGTAGTATTTCCATCGGATAGGTGTACAGAATGATGATCTTCAGAAGTTGGTGTGAATTCCAAAATTTGCAGAATAGGACTGCAAAGTGCCTCTCCATTTCCAATCCTTGTAATAGAGTTCAATGTTAACATGGATGTCATCACTATAAATTTCTCTTTTCAGAGGAGTTCTATGTAGGGGTCCCAAAACATAACCTAAGAAGAAATAATTTTGCATCAATGTATTATATATATATATATATATATATATATATATATATATATATAT
>LPNX010137662.1:1247737-1317101 GCA_001517045.1 Pseudotsuga menziesii
ATATATTCTACATTTTGTGTGAAGAAAGAAACTCCTAGAATATGTTTAACACATGTATACCAAGTTATGAATAATACCAGTGTAAAAGTATACAATCATGATATAGCCATATTTTATATAAAGGGAGAGAATTCTAAAAAAATATATTATATTTACTTGAAATATGTAGAACAAATAACTCTTATTTAATAGATATTAAAATATGAAGTCGAATCGTGAAAACTTGAATGATTGGTTAATTATTTAATAGATATTAAAAATGAACTTGAATAGTGAAAACTTGAATGACTGGTTAATAAATTATGCATTTTAATGTTTTAATGTAAAGATCATATTTGTTGGTTAGTAGAAATTTAAATAAAATATGAATAACTTGATATATCTAAAGCTTGAATGCTTGGGTATTAAAATGCGTACTGTAATGTAAAGGCATATTTTTTGTTAGTAGGACATTGAATTACAAAGTGAAGAAGATGATAACAATTTAGAAAACATATTTTATAATTACAAGTACTCGTAATAAAGTGGATTTTTTTGTTTTGTTGCAAAAACATTAAATATCAAATTTGTCAAATGATATACATAAAAGATATATATTGGATTACATGTAGAAATGTAAAGATATGTACATTCTAGATAACCGATAAGATATGGTTATGTTCAAAGTGTGGGAAAATATGTAGGTCTAAGCGATGTTGGAAGAAAGCATCAACCTCAACCATGTTTTGCCTTACAATTTTTGTTTTTGTTTGTGGTTTTAATACCATGGTTTTTTTTTCTCTAGATGTACTCTCTTTGGTAGTCTTCACAACATGAGATTTAAGACCATTTTGAGCCAAACGATGTGTTGGTTCATGTTTCAACGCATTCTCTATGATGTCATAGATTATGCCAAAGCCTTTAGAGAATGGAGGTTTTGTTTGGAAACTAGAAATGAAAATTGTTTGTTTATTTGCAACATTAAATTTCCTTGCCAGTTCCTCTTTTATCTTTGGCCTGGAAAGATTACTCTTTCCAGGATGGATAACATGGATTTGAAATCGCCTTTTGTGTATATGGAGGTCATCTACAAGGTGTCAAGTGCAAACTGTATGTCTTGTTCTTGGGTCCACCATTGCTACTTTAGTTGGGAAGTTATAATCCAATTTTGTGGTTTATCTGTAGAAACCTCGCAAAAAAGGAAATAACATAGTAAGTTTATTTGTAGAGTGCATACATTTGTTTTATATTAAAGACAATGACAAATAGAAACAATATAAAATGAGTGGAAAAAAGAGAATGTATATTAATTAATATGTACGTGTCAAAATACTGAATGGAGAAAATATTGGCATGTTTATTTGGAAATGAAAGACAAAAAAAAGGTGTGTATGATTTCCAATGACATTGAGCAACCCAAATGGATCTATGGACTATAAACTAAGATGTACACTGATGTATATGAGGCTTCACAAATAAAAAAAAGTGAGTAAGAAGTACATAACTATAAATTTGGAAATGAAAGACAAGAAAATGTGTGTATGATTTCCAATGACATTGAGTGCCCCAATTGGATCTATGGACTATAAAATAAGATGTACAATGATGTATATGAGGCTTCACAAACTAAAAAAAGTGAGTAAGAAGTACATAACTATAAATTTGGAAATGAAAGACAAAAAATTGTGTGTATGATTTCCAATGACATTGAGTGACCCAACTGGATCTATGGACTATAAACTATGATGTATATGAGGCTTCACAGATAAAAAAAAGTGAGTAAGAAGTACATAACTATAAATTTGGAAATGAAAGACAAAAAAAGGTGCGTATGATTTCCAATGACATTGAGTAGCCCAACTGGATCTATGGACTATAAACTAAGATGTACAATGATGTATATGAGGCTTCAAAAATTAAAAAAGTGAGTAAGAAGTACATAACTATAATTCAAAATCTAATTGTATGCGTATATTCTTTCAAACTACTATATGTTTGGAAGAGTATATAAGATAAACCATACTTTGTTACAAAAAAAATAGAGGAAAGAAAGTTGTTATGTTTATAGGCATATGAAAAATGGATAATAATGAATTGGTAAGCGTAGATGATTGTTTTTTAGATGAGATATATGATGAAAAAACCTAAGTATAGTGAAAGTGTAATATTGATTGTATCTTATAACATATCTTCTTATGCAAAGTTTTTTTTGTTATATATATATATATATATATATATATATATATATATATATATGAGGAATTGGAGGGGGGGCCTTAAGGGTTAAGGGCACTATGGAAGGAACAACTCGAGTGAAATTAATTGAAAGGATGAAAAGCAACAGTTAAAGCGAAGGTCCGGGATATCTACCTTTTACGATTTTATGTTTTTAAAGGGTCTTTTTATGCCCTAAAGTATTGATTCAATCTATCGCGATGATGTTGGATGAAGTATATTATGATACAATTACTCCGGAAGGACATAAACGCATTTTTGTACAAATGGAATCACCAAAACAACTAGGGTCAGATGCTCCCACGTGGGAGAATATCAGACCTTCCCTCTCTAACAAAAAAGATGACGAAGACATGAGAGCCATCAAGACTGGCAAGAAGAAAAGATCAGGAACTAAAGCTAAAAAGAAGGATGCAACATTAGTAGTAGGAAGGGACATAGCACTAGCAGAAGTACCTGAGTATTTGTCCTTCACCCTGGTCGGTAGGTTCTGTGGGAAATCAGTTGGAGAAGTAGCTCTCCGAAAGTGGATGGAAGAACACTGGAACTCACATCTACGGTAGCTCCCGATGTTTCATATCCTGTCTATAGGTTGGATACTGTTCCGAGTCAAGACGGAGGCAGAACGACAGACCCTATTAGAAAACAATTGGCATTGGGGACATTTAGGAATAATTCTCGGGAAATGGAGCATGGATTTTGATGCCAATAGGGAGCTGCAGAACGTACAGAGAGTCTGGACCATTCTACCAGGCCTACCAATGATGTTCTGGAAAAAGGAGATAATGGAGGCCATAGGAAGCAAAATTGGCAAATTTATAGCTCTAGAAGAAGGATGGGAACAAAAGATTGATAGAAGAAGTGTGAGGATACTGATAGAAGTTGACCTCTGAGACAGACTGTATGAAGAAATTCACTTGGAATTTCACCGCAGTAAGTGGCGGCAGAGGCTCGATTATTGGAAAATACCTTTTAGATGCTTCTCATGCAAACAATTCGGGCACTTAGCGAAGGATTGCAAAAACTCGGAGCAGAGGGCTCTTCAGCACATGAACAAGGATAAGGGTATAGCTCGAGACAAGAAAAGCAGCAATTTCCAGCCAAGAAGCAGGATGCAAGAACCTATATTGACAGAAGGAAATCTACAAGTGATCCCTGGTAAGATGGCTCTAAGCCCTGAACTAAATTCTATTTCTGAAACTTTGGGAGGAAGCGAACATCCCACTGTGGGGACTATGTCGTGAAGAATTGAAATATCCATGGAATCAAGAACCCCAATGAAATATATAGTGTTAGAGCTCGCAGGAAAGATGACTCACGCAGGGACTCTTACACTTTCTGTGAATCTAACCTTGGAAAGACGCGAGCAATCTCCCCCGGAGACACATGTCGTGCAATATGAAAAAGAGGTAGTGAATCTGATCAAGGAATTCACGTTGAGGCCGTTGTTGGATACAACAAATGTCATGCATGCGGAATGTAAGGAGATAAATCTGGACAACAAGGAAACTAGAAAAAAGGTGGCGTCCCCAAAAGAGCCATCGTTGTGGATCAAACATAACATTTATAACACTCGGTCCAAGGTAGTAGTTGACAAAGACCAAGTGTCTTCCATAGGACTAGCATCAGACAAGGTGGCCAAGGTAAAATTAGGAAGGAGGTCTCATATTGCAGAAGCAAAATCTCAAGCTGAGGTGGACATAAAGAATGGTAAACAGGCTATGATTAGTAGGGCCCTTAGAGCAAGACATGCCCAGACCAAGGGCCCATGATGCTAGTTCTTTCCTTCAACGCAAGGGGGTTGGGGAGCTCCCCCAAGATAAAATCTCTCAAAAGAATGGTCGATAGCCTAAAGCCTATGATCATTTTCATTCAAGAAACAATGATGGAGGGAGATAAATCCAAGGAAGTGTTGGAGCCCTGGTTGAAGGGCTAGATTTTTGGTTTCATTAGTTTTGAAGGCCACTCAGGAGGACAAATAACAGCCTAAAACCAGGAGTATGAGAAAATGCAGGAGGAGAAACACAATTCAGTTTTGAAAATAGTTCTAAAAAAAAAGGCCTCAGGGAAATCCTTTGCAATGTACAATTTTTATGGGCCATATCTTGAACAAAAGGGGTTCTGGGAAGAAATTTTCATCTCTGGGTTGATAGAGGAAAGAAATGTGATTCTATGCGGGGATCTGAATCTAACCCTTTCTAAACATGAAAACTAGGGGAATCTAGCACGCCAGGATAGCTTGATCCCGTTCTTTGCTGCACTCTTCGAATCCAAGGAGCTGGTTGATGTTCAACTGCTGAAGCTAACACCGACTTGGAGAAATAACAGAAGCGGAGACCGGGCCATCCCTAAAAGGTTAGATAGATTTATGCTCTTTGAAAATTTGCTTTCTGGGTCTTTAATAATTCAAACTTGGGTAGAAATAGGAGGCCTATCATACCACCTCCCAGTCCTGCTTCAAATCCAAAACCAAGAAGACAAACCAGTGGCACCCTTTAAATTCAACCCAGATTGGTTATTAGAAGAAGATTACCAGACGTTAATATGAGAAACGTGGAAGCCTTTGGAGACAAACCCTAATAACTCCTTTATGAAGAAAATGTCGGACAATCTGCATAGGGTAAAAAAGGTAACAAAACCATGGGCTAAGGAATACACTGCAAACCAATAGAAAGATCTTAAAGAAGTTGAAAATGCTTTAAAAAGGATCTATGAGTTGAATAACTTGGGCGTGCTTACAAAAGAAGAGTTAAAGGAGTTAAGGGAGAAGGAGCCAAAAAGAGAAGAACTACTGGCCAAAGAAGAAAAGCTCCTAAGGCTAAAAATTAGAGCAATATGGATAAAGGAGGGAGACAACAACTCTAAATTCTTTCACAATTTTTCCAACAACAGAAGAAATCTGAATACAATCCCGACAATCAAAAACATGAACGGGGTAATGGTCAGTTATTTCAAGGAAAAGGTAGAGGCAGGGGAAGATTTTTTTAAAAATCTATTCAAGGAACTAGCAGGATGTAACATTCAAGAAATACTGGAGGTAATTAATTTGTTCCCTAGAATGATAGAAGAAGAGATGAACATTCACCTGAATATTAATCTTGTCTATTGATCTAGGAACAAAGAATCAATCTCATCAAATATTAATCAACAATTAACTCATGAAATGGTGTAATCGATCTACAGGAATAGTAGCTGCTCTGTATTCACATAAAGAATGAATCATTACAATTACAATGACATGCTACAAGCATGAATGAAGAGACAATTCGAATTCATTAGGAGTTCATTCGAATTGAATGAGTGAGTCTAGCTTAACTGACTGTAAGCCATGGTTCACACTCAGTTAACCACTGACCAAATCCCTAATTGACTCAACTAAGCCTAACTAAAGTCGGAGTGCAATAAATGACGGAGTCTCAACTGAAAGAGATCAGACACATGTCACAGCTCACCAACCTATTGCAGCTGCAACAATTTCCCAAAATTCCAAAAAAATTTAGGACCCTCCTTTGCTTGGATTAGTTCTTTGTCCTTGAGTTAATTCTAAATGCTTGGATTGAGCTACCAATTGTTTTTTATTCCCCCTCGGATGCTTGAAGTAATCCACTGTTTGATCAAGATTTATCACTACCTTTGAATGCATTTGAAGCATGCCTGAACTGGAAGTTATTTTGGTCAGTGCCCCGCCGTTGCGGGTGGATCTTTGTTTTGGTCTTTCGCCGTTGTGGAAAGAAATACACTTTCGCCTTCTGATCCGTTGGTTTTCACATCGGCTGATATTTTGGTTTATGTCAGAAGGATTTGTCATTTCTTTCTCCCCCGTTGCGGACGGAAAACCACTTCCTCTCCCGATCATTGCTTAAATGTTTCGTTTCTCGCCGTTGCGGATGGACGTTCGGTTTTGACTTCGACTTTTATGCCGATTCGATTGGTTTTAATCGGCTGTTTTCTTGTTTTGCATCGGAATTGTTATGACTTCTTCTTCCGCCGTTGAGGATGGAAAACCACATTCTCTCCCGATTATGGCTCGAAGTTTCGAACCCCGTTTATTGTTTTCGTCGAGCCCGCAAGTCTTGGGTTGCCACCGTTGCAGCCGCGGGAAGTTTTCTTCTTCCGACCGTTTGAGTCATTTGTACCCCCGACGTTGCAGATGCTGATGTCCTTGCGGTTCCACCGTTGCAGATGAAAGAAGATCTATCCCTTCCGATGTGTAGTCGTTTGTTTCCGATTCAGACTTTACCCATTGCGGATGGCTTAGCGCTTTGGCCATCCACCGTTGCGGAAGGAAGTTTGTTTTAGCTTCTGATCCAAAAGTGGTTCGACATTCGATATGTTACCCACCGTGAGAGTTTGACCATATCTATATATGTGGGGTCGAGGGGTTATTTTTCTATTATTATTTTTTAATTGCCATTCTCTGTCGCTATCGTGCTGTCGATCGCTCGAGTTTGTTTGGACCCCATTTCTGGTACCCGCATCCAGGTGGCAACTGTAGAAGCCTAACCGTCTTCATCCTGCCATACACACTGGCTACACATCAGTTCCAGGTAGGCTTCGTTTTCCTTTCCTCTTTCCGTTTGAACGTTTGGTGGTTCTATTTTCTACGGTGGTTTGTTTCCTCGGCTGTTTTCCTCGTCCCGTTAAATTATATGCCTATATAGGTGGAGTTTTTTATCTTAAATGTCCGTGGGAGGGCGGTTTGGCCCTTAGAGTAGTTTTTCCATATCGCCGTTGCTATATCACCCTGCACATAGAGATTAGGGGGTTTGGAGCAGACAGTCGTTACGCTGTCTGCACCAAACCACCCTGTATGATGATGTATGGTGGAGATAGGTTTGCCATGGCCCTTCCTTGTGGATTTGGGACTGTTTGTTCCATTTTTTTTGTGCTTCCGGCATCGTTTAAACCCCAATTGTTTTCGTCATGTTGTCCCGCGCGATCCCATTCGAGCCCAGTGGTCGAGCCCCAGCCGGTTGAAAGGGATATATCACTGCTTTAGTTTGTTGGCCATAAGCTATGAGGGCACGGTTCTGTTAAAGCACTGTTAAAGTCTTATATATCTTTCCCCTGTTTGCCCCACGCAGCGAAACGATAATGTCACCCGCAGAGAGCGGATGTTTTCTTTTCGCGTTAATGTAGATGTTCTTTTCGCCCGATTATATTATTAAAATTGTTGTGGTAGCTTGTATATTTTAATGCATATAACTTTTTTTCATCATGCTGGACATAGACAAAGTCACTAAACACTGCACATTGGGTTTAATAGTTCTGTTAGTTAGGCCATTTCAGTCTATACATGCATATACTTGCTTCATTGACTAATTGCTATCATGTTAAACATAGAAGAAATGGCACACTGCACATTGATGTATACCAGTTTGTCACTTAGCCAAAAGGGCTTAATATTACAATTTTATGGCAGGAAGAGCTCACAATGTCAAAGAGACAAAAGAAGAAGGCCCCTGTGGTCGAAGAAGAGCCAGAAGTAGAAGTGGTCACCAAGACAAAATATATATATGAGGAAACTAAGTGTATTTCTGGTATTGAACCTGAATACTAGTGGGGGGAAGTATATAGACTGATCACATGTAGAGAGGTTCCTGACATGGGCTTAGAAGAAGAGTCCATATATGCCAACATAGAAAGATCTTCACCGATGAAGATTGCCACCAGACCGGAGTTGTTCCCGTGCTTTGAAGTAATCGGTTGGATTCTGCCCCGGGCAGATGTCACAACAATGATTCTAGAAAATGTTGAAAGATAGGGCTATGCTGCATATAGCCCTGGATATGTAGCGTTGGCTTACCACCTTCCAGAAGCCCAAGTATTTTTATCGGATGACTGGCTGAACAACATTAGGATGGACCTAGTAGAGACACTTAAAAAGATGCTGTTGTAGGGAAAACATTACAGATATAGACCAACGGGTGATTACCATACAGCAAGCTTAAGGGCCCCCTATAGGTTCATAGCTTTAATGTTGAACAGAATTTTTGGAAGAGCACATCTTCAAGTTAGAGTGGATACCCATCATTTTTCATGTTGCAACCCAGGGGACAATTTTCAACTGGGCTAGCCTTGTATCAAATAGTCTTTCAGCTTGCTTGGCCTCAGCTTTGGGAGGAGTGGCCCAAAAGAGGTCTGAATTCTATATGAGTTCCATACTCATCGATTGCATATTGTGTAATCAGCCTTTCCCCTAACTCAGGTGCATCTGGGATAGGGAAAGAATGCCTGTCTATGCTACCTATAAACCGCTGTGGGCACACAAATATCACAGCCATTATCGAGAAGTATGTGAACACTTTATCATGCCCTTGTACACACTCATTTTCCTGAAGGAATGTGATTGTATGTCGAAAGAGGCACTGCAAGTAATAGAGGAGTATGCAGACTACTATTTGACTAAAAATGTCCTGTACTTCAGGATGTTTGGAGGTTCGAGAGCCCATTCCCTGCTGCCCAAATATGCAACTGATTACATTATTCACAAGGAGGCAGTCAGACAAGTGTTCCTGGATGGAATAGGCAGTTTTCTGTTTGAGCACAAGAAGACCACCTATCCTCCTTTTCCCTTCAGGTTAGGAAGCTACAAGTTTACCACAATGAAAAAGGTTGATGAATTTGTAGAAGAGTTGGAAAAGTTCCATTTTGGAGAGATGCCCTTCCGTAGAAATGATACTCATGGTAAAGTAGCTGAACATTGCAAAACAAACAACGTGCACTTTGAGTATTCCCACCATTGGGATCAGGAAGAATCCATCTTCCGAAATGCAGTAAACATGACAGCCTTGAGAAGAAGGTTCAAGAAGAAAATCACCACCAAAGGTGGGAAGGGATATGAATAAGCCAAGGCTGAGGAAGAAGCCAAGAGAAGAAATGAGGAAGCTCAGAGGTTGGCACAAGAAGCTATGGGATGGCTACACACAGAAGAAGAAGAAAAAAGGAAAGCTGCGCAAGAGGCAGCTAGGAAGGCAGAAGAAGATGCAAAGAAAGAAGAAGAAGAAAAGAAAAAGAAGCTGGATGAGGAGCTCCAAAAGCAAGAAGCTGAAAGGCTAAAGCTGACACAAACAGAGCAGTCAGCTTCTAAAATAGTTGCAGGGCAGATTCAGGACATGGAGAATCCCGAGGTTCAGGATCCCAAAATACCAGCTGTTAGCACCTCTAGATAGCCTGGGGTCCCCACTCTTAAGTTGGTCCCCTTTGTGCAAAGAAAGGGAGAAGAAATCCCTGATTTCAACACTGTTTTCTACGATAGGGAAACAAGGAGGATAGTAAAGAGAACATAGAGGAAAATTGAAATGGGAGATCTGCCGAGGAAAATGATATCGGATACGCCTGTTATGTTGGGAACAAACCAAGATCCGAGATTCACCATTAGAGCTGGAGCAACACTGATTCAAGCTTCGGAGGATAATGTGGGCAGGATTATGACATACTTAGAGTCATCCAAAAATTCTTCTGCTAAATTGAAAGACACATTGAGAAGAGAAAGAGAAGAAGGCAATAGTCTGAAGCGGAAGTATGAAGGCATGCAGAGGGAGATAAAGGCTTGTAAGGATGAATTGCAGGCCCTCCAAGTAGAAAGACAAGTTAGAGAAACAACACAAGAATCCCTGGAAAAAGTGCAGAAAGAATATCAAGAGGTGAAGATAGAAAAGGAATAGCTGCAGGAGAAGGTAGAAGAGCTAGAAGAGCAGCAAAAGATTATCTTGCAGGCCAATGAGATACACTCCCAAGAACAGAGAGAGAAACATCAAGAGCAGATTTATTCTCTGACAACTACTCTGGAGGAAGCAAGGGAGCAGCAAGCTAACCTCCAACTATTCAAAGAGCACATCTTGGCCCAGAAGATGAAGATGCTGCAGCTACAGACTGCTATAGAAGGAGAAAGGTGCAAGGTGCTACAGGTAGATAGCAGATTGGAGGAAATCCTAGAGGCCTCCTCTTACTTTGTAGATCGATCTCAGGACGTCCTTGAAGTCCTGACTGCAAGAATGGAAAGGCTGGAAAATAAGGAAGAAACTCCAGCAAAACTGCCATCAAAGGATACACAGGCCCTCAAGCGGGATTATGACTTGCTGGAGTTTTCCATAAATACCGCAGAAGATTTAAAAAAATCAGTTAAAAATACAAAAGGAGCATGCACTGAGTTTTTCAGGAGACTTCTCATTACCTACAACCGGTGCCAGATAGAGGCCGAGCAGAGGCTTGAGGCTTTCCCGGATCACAACACCTTTGTGGAGGTGCTGTAGAAGAGATACCAGGAAGAGGAAGCTAAAGTACACCTTTGTAATATGTAAAATTTTGTAAAAAACATTTGAGAAAAGTCAAGCGTTGGGAAACGAAGAGTTGGGAATCCCAAAGGTTACTTTGGGTAGCCCAACCGTCTCACCCTTTTGTATAAATGTAGAAAGTTTAGAAAGGGGAAAGGGCTTTTTTCCAGTTAGACATGGAAGCTATATTGTAAGAAGAACTATTTCTCTTCACAATAAAGAAGTATTGTTTTCCTGTTGGAGGAAGATTGGTGGCACTTTCAAATTTTATGCTGTGGATGGCTGAAAGATGAACTATTTTGTTTTTCTAGCTTTTTGTCCATTAACCGTGAGATCGTTCTAACTCTCAAAACCTATGTTCTTGTTTAGATGATTTCTGGTTTATTTTGTGGAATTACCACCATGAGTAATGTATGTTGTTCATAAAATAATTGGCTATCTAATTGTTGAAATATCTTTGATCGTCCATACAATGTGGAAAGAAATATCAGCTAACTGTAGTTTCTCTTTATGTTGCATGTACAATACACATTACTCATAAATAAGTTACAATCTGGCTCCCTGGGGATAGATAGATAGATAGATAGATAGATAGTTAGTTTATTTCACTGTTGCACATGTGATTTAGATGCTTGTGAGCCTAAGATGAGAGGTAACAACCTGCGCATCACATTGTGAATACTCATTGCATCCTTATCACCCTGCATGGTTAATTAGGCATCTGCATACCATATTTAAGTCAAAAAATACAAAAATAAACACGGTGGACCGGGCCGCAACCAGTAAAGCCTTTGTTTTGGTTACTTTGACCTACGGTAGCCGGACTGCAAACCGGACGGATTCCCCATACCAAACAGTCACGGGCTAGTTGGGAACGTTGACTGGGTAGAATCCCTTTCTATTGTTGCCTGCGAATTTCCAGGCCTCAACAGTTTTGGCGCTAGAAGGAGTTCCTCCAGTGCATGGCTGGCCACGGAAACTATTTTCCCAAGAGTACCTTACCAGCAGATGTTTTGAAGCTTGTAACATGACCCAAGCACTCACAAGTTCGGTTATACCTTTGAAGTAATAAATCCTGTTCTTACCCTACATTGCTCTTTGCTCAGAGTCCGTTTTATTCACCTTGCTCATGGCTGGTGTAAATGTGAATCAGCCCAACCCATTACCTGCTTGGAGAGCTAGGTCCCCTTTGAACCTCACGCCTCCCTTGCATAACCTACCGCAAGCGTTTGATAAGCTACTGCCTAAGTTTGATCCTAATGAAAAGACTACTGTAGATGACCACTTGCAGAGTTTCTATTTAGCAGTAGAAGGGTTAAGGGCTGGGGAGTATGAAGATGTGGTCTGTAGACTGTTCCCACACACCCTGAGAGGAGCAGCAGCATCCTTGTATTTCAGCTTGCCTGCAAACTCCATTCCTGATCGGGACACCTTCGAAAGGGTTTTCAGAAGTAAGTACACAGCCCAAAAAACACATGCCTCATTGATGAAAGGTCTTGGTTAAGAAAAGAGAAGAATGAGAAGGTACATGGTTTCACCCAAAGATTTTCAGCGTACCTAAAAAACTTTTCTGAAGTTGAAAAACCCTCAGACAAGGTCTTAATTGAGTATTATACATCTGCCCTAGGATCTGAGTTAGCTATGTTCGCTAAAATGAAAGCCAAGCCTACGTTGGTAGAAACTTATGAAGAGGCAGAAAGGGTAGAGGCGGAATAGGAAAGTATAGAAGACTATTCGAAACAACTGAGAGAAAAGAATATCGAGAGAAGAGCCTTATTGCTATCTAAACCTCAAGATGAACAATCATATGATTATCAGGGAATGTTGAAAATGATGCAGAAGCTATTCAACCGAATAATAGATCTGGAAAAAGAAAGGGAAATGTGGAAAACTTACAAACCATACTATCCAAAAAAAGAAGATAGAAACCAATGGAAAATCCCTCCCCCAAATTTAGCCTCAATGAATATAACAGAAGTGGGAGGAGACAATTTCTGCACTTTTCACCAACAAACTCATTCGAAAAAGGAATGCCCTCAATGGTTGAATTCGATGACATTGGTTATGAATCAGATGCTAGATTCTAAATTGACCAAGGACAGTGATAAAGAGGAAAAGAAAAACCGGGCCAAAGAGAAACAAGATAATGATACCATGTTCTTATGGAATGGTGTTTTGCTGTTCAACACAGAAGAAAATGCTCTGAAGTCTCAATATACACCTACAACAACAAAAGATAAGAACCTAACAATAAAGGACATGGATTTAAAAATTTCAAAGATCAAAAGGTTGCAAAAGAATGTCAAGAGACAGGTAGAAGTGAATGTTGAAAACAAAACACCTGAAGCTACTACCCTCAACCAGGAGGCAGAGCCAAGTAATGAGACTGTCAAAACTGTGGAAGATGTTGAGGAAGGAAGCACTGAAAAGGTTAAGGAAGTTAAAGAGGATATACCCACCGAAAACCAACCTATGGAGGAAAAGGTCAAATCAACCGGGGAAAGGAAAAATAGCACCCCACCTTTCCTTTTGACTCTGGAGATTTTGAACCATAAGGTGCATAATTGTCTGGTGGAATCTGGATCATCGGTGAATGTTATGCCTCTTGCAATCTGCAAAAAAATTAATGGGCAGCTAATACCTACTAATTGGGACGTCACTCAACTAGACAAGACTAGTGTCAAAGTGGTGGGGGAGATGAAGAATGTTCTGATTTGATTGTTTGCACATAAAAATATATGTCAGTACCTTGATATTGTAGTAGCAGACATACCTGATGGCTATGGATTGATCTTGAATCGAGACTGGTCAGCACGACTAGATGGGTACTTTACTTCCGACTGGTCACACTTGTGGCTGCCTCAGAAGGGGAGCCCAAACCTGATTAAAATTTTAAGAGAGCCCTACATGAAGCACAATGTTACTGGGATAGGAGAGGGAAATGAATCTGCTGATTCTGTCCTGGGAAATTATCTGATTGATCTTAAGATAAGACATCTTACAGAAAGAAAAGCCAGTTCTAAGATTAACTATCAGCCTGAGCTCCTTCAACTTCCTCAGGATGATGAAGATGAATGTAGGATTGTAGACATGTGTTCAATTTCAAAAATAGCAGAGCTAGACCATGGTTAGATGTCTCATGTCTATAATCCAACCCACCCTTTAACTCCCTAAGATTAAAGATATTCAGGAGTGGGAATTTTTTTTCTTTTCTTTTGCTTTGTACATAAATAAATTGATGTTGTTTTTCTTTGATGCTTTGATGTTGTTTTCTTTTGATTATTTGATTTGATGCTGTTTTCTTTACTGTTCTATTTTTGAATAAAGAGGCAAACTTTTGGTTGCAATGGAAACATCAGGGTTCTTTATTAACTGAAATCTTGAGCAAAAGACTGTGATTTAAAGTATAGAATGTCTTCTAGTAGCAGTGTCCATAACTGGCCATGCATTCATTGAAGTCTTACTTAACCCCTGTAAATAACTCAAAAGTAAAGAGGTCTGGAATACTATTTCGAGGCTCCATCCATTTCACATCTTAAATATCCAAGGGGGTGACAGTGAAATACCCACGGAAAGGAAGCAAGGTAAACAGTGTATCATATATAAATGATCCCATGCCATAATTTCAGAAAAGGCTAAAAGCTTTCAAGAGTCAAAACTCTTGAAATAAATAATACACATCAAAGCAAAGTATCAAACGCATGAATCTCAAATTACCAAAAGTTCCTCTCCGTCCGTGAGATGAAAAGCCAATTCTTCTCTCACACAAAAGGGCACTATGGGATAGAGGAGCCTGAATATAATTTAGAAATAAAGGCAAATGGACGACTCAAAAGAACTAAAGTTCAAATGGAACAAAAGTGAAATTGGCACCGGAATGAGGAACAAAAGGATAATGCTGTTTACTATCTGTTACAATCCTGTGGTGTCCAAGCATGAAACTACCTAAGGACGGGTAAAATAAACCTCATTTATTAGGCCTCAAAATGGTCATTCAGACTTGCAATGTTTCTGATGTTACCATTTCCCAACGAATGGACTACTTCTCAATGGTTTAAATGCTTAAGTTGGCCAGCCTAGGGATACAAACATCTAGAAGATTTCAAATTTATTCAAACGGTCTTGCACTGGGAAGGGGTTAATTCAGAAAAAATGGGGTTCACCAGGTAGTCGCCAATTGTTGCAGTTGCAACAATTTCCCAAAATTCCAAAATTTTTTAGGACCCTCCTTTGCTTGGATTAGTTCTTTGTCCTTGAGTTAATTCTAAATGCTTGGATTGAGCTACCAATTGTTTTTTATTCCCCCTCGGATGCTTGAAGTAATCCATTGTTTGATTAAGCTTTATCACTGCCTTTGAATGCATTTGAAGCATGCCTGAACCGGAAGTTATTTTGGTCAGTGCCCCGCCGTTGCGGGTGGATCTTTGTTTTGGTCTTCCACCGTTGCGGAAAGAAATACACTTTCGCGTTCCGATCCGTTGGTTTTCACATCGACCGATCTTTTTTTTTATGTCGAAAGGATTTGTCATTTATTTCTCCGCTGTTGCAGACGGAAAACCACTTCCTCTACCGATCATTGCTTAAATGTTCTGTTTCCCGCCGTTGCGGATGGACGTTCGGTTTTGACTTCGACTTTTCTCCCGATTCGATTGGTTTTAATCGGCTGTTTTCTTGTTTTGCATAGAAACTGTTATGATTTCTTCTTCCTCCACTGCGGATGGAAAACCACATTCTCTCTCGATTATGGCTCGAAGTTTCGAACCCCGTTTATTGTTTTCGTCGAGCCCGCAAGTCTTGGGCTGCCGCCGTTGCGGCTGCGGGAAGTTTTCTCCTTCCGACCATTTGAGTCATTTGTACCCCCGACGTTGCGGACGTTGATGTCCTTGCAGTTCCATCGTTGCGGATGAAAGAAGAGCTAGCCCTTCTGATGTGTAGTCGTTTGTTTCCGATTACGACTTTACCCATTGCGGATGGCTTAGCGCTTTGGCCGTCCGTCGTTGCGGAAGGAAGTTTGTTTTAGCTTCCGATCCAAAAGTGGTCCGACATCCAATATGTTACTCGCCATGAGAGTTTGACCATATCTATATATGTGGGGTCGAGGGGTTATTTTTCTATTATTATTTTTTAACTGCCGTGCTCTGTCGCTATCGTACTGTCGATCGCTCGAGTTTGTTCGGACCCCATTGCCGGTACCCTCATCCAGGTGGCAACTGTAGAAGCCTGTTTGTCTTCATCCCCCCATACACGCTGGTTACACATCAGTGCCAGGTATGCTTTGTTTTCCTTTCCTCTTTCCGTTTGAACGTTTGGTGGTTCTATTTTCTACGGTGGTTTCTTTCCCCGGCCGTTTTCCTCGTCGCGTTAAATTATATGCCTATATAGGTGGAGTTTTTTATCTTAAATGTCCGTGGGAGGGTGGTTTGGCCCTTAGAGTAGTTTTTCCATATCGTCGTTGCTATATCACCCCACGCATAGAGAATTAGGGGGTTTGGTGCAGACGGTCGTTACGCTGTCTACACCAAACCACCCTGTATGATGATGTATGGTGGAGATAGGTTTGCCATGGCCCTTCCTTATGGATTTGGGACTGTTCGTTCTGTTTTTTGGGGGCTTCTTGCATCGTTTAAACCCCAATTGTTTTCGTCATGTTGTCCCGCGCGATCCCATTCGAGCCTAGTGGTCGAGCCCCAGCCGGTTGAAAGGGATATATCACTACTTTAGTTTGTTGGCCATAAGCTGTGAGGGCATGGCTCTGTTAAAGCACTATTAAAGTCTCGTATATCTTTCCCTTGTTTTCCCCGCACAATGAAACGATAATGTCACCCACAGAGAGTGGAGGTTTGTTTTTTCGCGTTAATGTATATGTTTTTTTCGCCCGATTATATTGTTAGAATTGTTGTGGTAGCTTGTATATTTTAATGCATATAACTATTTTTCATCATGCTGGACATAGACAAAGTCACTAAACACTGGACATTGGGTTTAATAGTTCTGTTAGTTAGGCCATTTCAGTCTATACATGCATATACTTGCTTCATTTACTGATTGCTATCATGTTAAACATAGAAGAAATGGCACACTGCACATTGATGTATACTAGTTTGACACTCAGCCAAAAGGGCTTAATGTTACAATTTTATGGCAGGAAGAGCTCACAATGTCAAAGAGACAAAAGAAGAAGGCCCCTGTGGTCGAAGAAGAGCCAGAAGTAGAAGTGGTCACCAAGAGAGAATATAAATATGAGGACACTAAGTGTATTTATGGTATTGAACTTGAATACCAGTGGGGGGAAGTATATAGACTAATCACACGCAGAGAGGTTCCTGACATGGGCTTAGAAGAAGAGTCCATATATGCCAACATAGAAAGATCTTCACTGATGAAGATCGCCACCAGACTGGAGTTGTTCCTGTGCTCTGAAGTAATCGGTTAGATTCTGTCCCGGGCAGATGTCACAACAATGATTCTGGAAAATGTTGAAAGACAAGGCTATGCTGCATATAGCCCTGGATATGTAGAGTTGGCTTACCACCTGCCAAAAGCCCAAGTATTTTTATCGGATGACTGGCTGAACAACATTAGGATGGACCTGGTAGAGACTCTTAAAAATATGCTGTTGCAGGGAAAACATTATAGATATAGACGGACGGGTGATTACGATACAGCAAGCTTAAGGGCCCCCTATAGGTTCATAGCTTTAATGCTGAACATAATTTTTGGAAGAGCACATGGTAGGTTCTTCAAGTTAGAGTGGATACCCATCATTTTTCATGTTGCAACCGAGGGGACAATTTTCAACTGGGCTAGCCTTGTATCAAATAGTCTTTCAGCTTGCTTGGCCTCAGCTTTGGGAGGAGTGGCCCAAAAGAGGTCTGAATTCTATATGAGTTCCATACTCATCGATTGCATATTGTGTAATCAGCCTTTCCCCGGACTCAAGTGCATCTGGGATAGGGAAAGAATGCCTGTCTATGCTACCTATAAACCGATGTGGGCACACAAATATCACAGCCATTATCGAGAAGTATGTGAACACTTTATCATGCCCTTGTACACACTCATTTTCCTGAAGGAATGTGATTGTATGCCAGAAGAGGCACTACAAGTAATAGAGGAGTATTCAAACTACTATTTGACTGAAAATGGCCTATACTTCAGGATGTTTGGAGGTTCGAGAGCCCCTTCCCTGCTGCCCAAATATGCAACTGATTACATTATTCACAAGGAGGCAGTCAGACAAGTGTTCCTGGATGGAATAGGCAGTTTTTTGTTTGAGCACAATAAGACCACCTATCCTCCTTTGTCCTTTAGGTTAGGAGGCTACAAGTTTACCAGAGTGAAAAAGGCTGATAAATTTGTAGAAGAGCTGGAAAAGTTCCATTTTGGAGAGATGCCCTTCCGTAGAAATGATACTCACGGTAAAGTAGCTGAACATTGCAAAACAAACAACGTGCACTTTGAGTATGCCCACCATTGGGATCGGGAAGAATCCATCTTTCGAAATGCAGTAAACATGATAGCCTTGAGAAGAAGGTTCAAGAAGAAAATCACCACCAAAGGTGGGAAGGGAGATGAACAAGCCAAGGCTGAGGAAGAAGCCAAGAGAAGAAATGAGGAAGCTCAGAGGTTGGCACAAGAAGCTGTGGGATGGCTACACACACAAGAAGAAGAAAAAAGGAAAGCTGCGCAAGAGGCAGCTAGGAAGGTAGAAGAAGTTGCAAAGAAAGAAGAAGAAGAAAAGAAAAAGAAGTTGGATGAGGAGCTCCAAAAGCAAGAAGATGAAAGGCTAAAGCTAACACAAACAGAGCAGTCAGCTTCTGAAACAGTTGCAGGGCAAATTCAGGACATGGAGAATCCCAAGGTTCAGGATCCCAAAATAGCAGCTGTTAGCACCTCTGGACAGCCTGGGGTCCCCACTCTCAAGCTGGTCCCCTTTGAGCAGAAAAAGGGAGAAGAAATCCCTGATTTCAATACTGTTTTCTACGACAGGGAAACAAAGAGGATAGTAAAGAGAACAGAGAGGAAAATTGAAATGGGAGATCTGCTGGGGAAAATGATATCGCATACGCCTGTTATGTTGGGAACAAACCAAGATCCGAGATTCACCATTAGAGCTGGAGCAGCACTGATTCAAGCGTCGGAGGATAATGTGGGCAGGATTATGACAGACTTAGAGTCATCCAAAAAGTCTTCTGCTAAATTGAAAGACACATTGAGAAGAGAAAGAGAAGAAGGCAATAGGCTGAAGCGGAAGTATGAAGACATGCAGAGGGAGATAAAGGATTCTAAGGCTGAATTGCAGGCCCTCCAAGTAGAAAGACAAGTCAGAGAAACAACACAAGAATCCCTGGAAAAAGTGCAGAAAGAATATCAAGAGCTGAAGATAGAAAAGGAACGGCTGCAGGAGAAGGTAGAAGAGCTAGAAGAGAAGCAAAAGATTATCTTGCAGGCCTATGAGATGCACTCCCAAGAACAGAGAGAGAAACATCAAGAGTAGGTTTCTTCTTTGACAACTACTCTGGAGAAAGCGAGGGAGCAGCATGCTAACCTCCAACCATTCAAAGAGCACATCTTGGCACAGAAGATGAAGATGATGCAGCTATAGACTGCTATAGAAGGAGAAAGGTGCAAGGTGCTGCATGTAGATAGCAGATTGGAGGAAATCTTGGAGACCTCCTCTTACTTTGTAGATCGATCTCAGGACGTCCTTGAAGTCCTGACTGCAAGAATGGCAAGGCTGGAAAACAAGGAAGAAACTCCAGCAGAACTGCCATCAAAGGATACACAGGCCCTCAAGCAGGATTATGACTTGTTGGAGTTTGCCATAAATACCGTGGAAGATTTCAAAAAATCAGTTAAAAAGACAAAAGGAGCATGCACCGAGTTTTTCAAGAGACTTCTAATTACCTACAACCGGTGCCAGATAGAGGCCAAGCAGAGGCTTGAGGCTTTCCCGGATCACAACACCTTTGTGGAGCTGCTGCAGAAGAGATACCAGGAAGAGGAAGCTAAAGTACAGTAGATTAAAGCCTTGAATGATCAGATCTTGAGGAACAAAGTAGATCATTCAGCTATCAGCGTGCAGCTTCTGGAAGACCAGGTTCGATTTAGTGCAGCCAGGATTGAGGCCATAAAGAACCAGGATGCTAAGTTTGAGATTAATATTCATTTTTTAGAGCCTTGTGCGTTTGAGGGCATTGCCTTTGAAGCTTTAGCATGGAAGAAATTTTTAGATGCCCAAGTGGGACCCTCCTTGTAAAGGATCAGTCATTTTTTGTAATATGTAAAATTTTGTAAAAAACATTTGAGAAAAGTCAAGCATTGGGAAACGAAGAGTTGGGAAGCCCAAAGGTTACTTTGGGCAGCCCAACCATCTCACCCTTTTGTATAAATGTAGAAATTTTAGAAAGGGGAAAGGTATTTTTCCCAGTTAGACATGGAAGCTATATTGTAAGAAGAAGTATTTCTCTTTGCAATAAAGAAGTATTGTTTGCCTGTTGGAGGAAGATTGGTGGCACTTTCAAATGTTATGCTGTGGATGGCTGAAAGATGAACTATTTTGTTTTTCTAGCTTTTTTTCCATTAACCGTGAGATCGTTCTAACTCTCATAACCTATGTTCTTGTTTAGATGATTTCTGGTTTATTTTGTGGAATTACCACCATGAGTAATGTATGTTGTTCATAAAATAATTGGCTATTTGATTGTTGAAATATCTTTGATCGTCCATGCAATGTGGAAAGAAATATCAGCTAACTGTAGTTTCTCTTTATGTTGCATGTACAATACACATTACTCATAAATAAGTTACAATCTAGCTCCCCAGGGATAGATATATAGATAGATAGATAGATAGTTTATTTCACTGCTGCACATGTGATTTAGATGCTTGTGAGCCTAAGACGAGAGGTAAGAACCTGTGCATCACATTGTGAATACTCATTGCATCCTTATCACCCTGCATGGTTAATTAGGCATATGCATATCATATTTAAGTCAAAAAATACAAAAAATATACATGATGGACTGGGCCGCAACCGGTAAAGTCTTTGTTTTTGTTACTTTGACCTACGGTAGCCGGACCGCAAATCGAACGGATTCCCCATACCAAACAGTCACGGGCTAGTTGGGAAAGTTGACTGGGGAGAATCCCTTTCTGTTGTTGCATGCAAATTTCCAGGCCTCAACACAACCATCAAGAGGTAGCGCTACACTGACTCCAATGAAGCCCGATGAGGTTAACTGAAGTTGAACTGCACATCAGAAGTTGGTGGAGGCGCCCCTGTTGACTCCAGTTCATTAAATAATCATTAAATAATATATTTAATGAGAAGAGGATTCTTAACTTACTTGTTTAACTGATTGTAACCACCAGTTAGCAATTTGGTGCATTAATATCACTCAGATCACCCCCGGAGTGCTCCAGTTAGCCTCCCCGAATGTAGGAGAAGGCTAAGTTATCCTCCTTGATTGAAGGTAGGCATGGATGTGACTGGATGATGTCAATTAATGCTTCACTGATGTCAATTAATGTCAACTATACTTAGGATAGTGGTTTAACTAGGCCAATTTGACCAAAAAGAGTGTGTATGGTGGTAACTGTCTCCAACACCCCCCCTTAAGCTATACTCAGGAAGAGTTAGAAAACATAGATGCATAAAAATTCTAGGGCCTTGGAAACTAAGGCCATAGGTCACCCTGTACAATGCTGAAACTGAAATAATTCTCAAAACAAACTAAGTGAGGAAAAGAGGGAAACCCCCCCCCCTCAAGCTGAAAACTGAAAGTAGTCTGAATCACCCTGATGAACTCACCCCCAACAGTGAACATAGGTAAGTGAACTTATTTTCTGAAAATATCTTGGTGAAGATGTCTGCAATCTGCTCATCAGTCAGACAGTATTGCAGAATGATGGTCCTGTCATGCACTAGCTCCCTGATGTAGTGCATGTGGATCTCTACATGCTTGGTCCTCTGCCTGGTAACTAGATTCATGGATATCTTAATAGAACTTTGATTGTCACAAAAGAGGACAGTGGATAAAGTACTACCAAGATCAAACTCTGAAAGAATTCCTTGCAACCAAACTGCTTGGATGCAAGCATTCATCGCTCCTCGATACTCGGCCTCTGCTGAAGATAGTGCTATGGCAGACTACTTTTTTCTTGACCAGCAAATGGGGCCACCACCAAACATGAATACATATCCAGAAGTATAATTTTGATCAATAGAATCACCTGCCCAATCGGAATCTGTGTATCCAACCAGCTCTAGCTCGGAGTCTGTAGCATAGTGAATGCCGTATGTCCTGGTTCCCTGAATATACCGGAGGATCCTCTTGGCTGCCTTCCAATTAAGATCATGAGGCTGCTGCATGTATCTTGATACAATATTCATGGCATAACAAATATCAATCCTAGAATGTGTCAAGTACAACAAGCTACCAATTAGTTGTCGATAGATAGTGCAGTCCATGGGAGGTGTGCTTTTTCCTTCTTCAAGGCTGATCCCTGAAAGGAAAGGGAATGGTGTAGGCCTACAATCAGCCATGTTAAACTTTACTAATAGGTCTGAAATGTATTTGGACTGAGTAACCATAATCCCATCAGAATTTTGCTCAATTTCGACCCCCAAAAATTGTTTTAGAAGCCCCAAATCACTCATTTCAAAGGCATTGTGGAGAGCAGTTTTGATGGATGAAATGGAGGCAACTGTGCTACCTGTGATCAGTAATTCATCAAATTATAAAAAAATGATAATTATATGACCATCATACTACTATAAATATATATTTGGATCTGATCTACATCTCTGAAAGTTTTGCGAGAGAAGGAAGGCATCCATCTTGGAATACCACTCTCTTGGGGCCTGTTTTAACCCGTATAGTGACTTCTTTAGCTTGCAAACCAAATATGGATCAGTGATGTAGCCCTCAGGATGCTTCATGTATATCTCCTCATGAATATCTCCATGCAGAAATGCTGACTTAACATCCATGTGATGCACTTCCCAATGCTTGGATGCTGAAATTGCCAAAATAAGGCGGATGGAGTCCATTTTTGCAACCGGTGCAAAGGTCTCATGGTAGTCCACTCCTTGGACCTGAGAGAAAATTTTTGCTACCAGCCTTGCCTTATATTTTCATGTTCTTCCATCAGCAACAACCTTGGTCCAAAACACCCACTTGCATTGAACCAATTTTTTTCCTGGAGGAAGAGAAACTAGCTTCCAAGTAGTGTTTTTCTGAAGAGAATTCATCTCTTCATCCATGGCAACTTGCTATATTGGATCCTTCCGAGCATGGTAGTAGGATTTTGGATCTGAACTAATCATCAAATAGCAAGTTTCAGACATCAAATTATCAATACAAGAGAGCGCAATACCTTCTCTTTGGAAATCAGACCGGGTTCTTCTTGGATCATCCAGATTTCCAATGTTGTCTCCTGCGGAGGAGAGTGTCTGTCAGGCCCATGTAGGAAGATGATTTTGCACTTCAGGTTCTGATCAGCATCTGATGATTACTGCACACTGATATCAAAAATTATAGGATCCAAATCAGGGTCATCACCCCCAATTTCATCATCCAAATATTCAATAGAATAGGAAGGAAATTCAACAGTTTTCTCCTTCACTAGTTCCACCTCCTGAAGAGGCTCATCGAACTTGACACTTCTCTCAATGATGATCTGTTTGGTATTGATATCTAGCAGCTTGAATCCTTTATATTCATTAGGATTCCCAATAAACATACATTCTATGCTTTGCGGTTGCAAATCCCTTCTTTTATCAAGCGGAATCCGGGCCCATGCAGTGGACCCAAACACTCGTAGGTTCGACACATCTGGCTTGTGTTCGAAGTATGTTTCAAAAGGGGTATTCAATTTCATGGATGAGTGTGTCAACCTATTATAAATGTATGCTGCATCATGCATGGCCTCATCCCACAAATTTGCAGCAAGCTTCTTGGATTCCAACATACAGGTGGTCATCTCCTTGAGAGACCGATTCTTCCTTTCCGCTACTCCGTTCTGCTGTGGAGTGTAGGGAATTGAATGTTGGACCTGACTACCACTTTGGGAGAATATGTGTAGTAACTCATTACTAAAATACTCCCATCCATTATTATATCTCAATATCTTGATCTTAATCCCAGAGGCATTTTCGATCAAGGCCTTCAATTCACAAACATTTTCACATACTTCTGATTTCTTTTTGAGAAAGAAAACCCATGTATACCTTGAAAATTAATCAATAAAAGTAAGGATATACCTTGATCCATTCATGGATGTGACAGGCATCAGACCACTGATATCAGAATGTATCAGCCCCAATATGCATGTAGCTCGGTTTGCCTTCCCCCGATCGAACTTGTGCCTAGGGTGTTTTCCAATCACACAGCCCTTGCAAATTCCTGTGGTTGCCTTGATGACCGGGAGGCCTTCAACCATGGATTTTTTATGTAATTGCTACAAATATTTGAAATTAATATGGCCAAACCTCTCATGCCACAACCTATTAACCTCATTTCCATGAGTTAGCAGAGCGGCGGGCTTTGCATCTGCAACAAAGTGAGAGAACTCATAGGCTTTTGCATGATGGTTTGCAAGGCCTTTAGCAATGAGTTTCCCAGATGCAATTTCTGTTATCTCAACATAATTTGGGCTGAAAGAGACTCTCTTAAGCACTCCTGTATGTGTCATCTGATAGACACTAAGGATATTTGATGCCAGAGACGGTACATACAAAACATTAGAGAAAAAACCATTTTCAAGATCTACAATACCTTGTCCTTATAAAATGATGGTGGAGTCATCTCCCATGTGGATGGGGATGGATTTTCCGATCTCCAAGGATGAAAAGGAGTCTTTTTCAGCCATCATGTGGTTCGAAGCTCCAGAATCAATCAACAATGCTTTGGACTTCGAAGTGCTTTCCATGAGGGCATGACCTTTTTCATGCTATGGTTCCCGATCTTGCTGATATCTCCTCTGAAAGATTTCTAGAAGATTGATGTGATTTCTCTCAAGGAGAGAGGTAGCTTCATCAAGATTCTTCTTCATGCAGGCATGTTCAGGATGGAAGCCCTTCCTGCAATAAGAACACTTGAATTTTTCCTTGCCATGGTGCCCTTTTCCTTTGTTCTTCCTTGAGCCGGAAGACTCATCATGCTGCTGATTTTCCACTCTAGGTTTAGGAGCATCAAATTTAGTTTTTCGATTCTTCTGCTGCTTTCCTTTACCCTTCAGATATTTGGGCCCCAAGACATGAAGGGCTTGATCACGGGAATATCTGATGATCCCCATCTGGACAAGCTTGTCATGTTCACATGTTAGGGACTCAATGAAGGCATTGAGTGTAGGCATCTTCCATCTAGGGGTTGTGAGCTTCCCCGTACGGAATGTAGAAACAAAAATTGAATAATCAGCCCCAAGTTTGGAGAGTATGGCAAGGATGAGATGATAATCCTCCTTTTCCACTTTGCATTGCTTCAAGAATAAAACAGTATGCTTGAACTTTGTGAAGAAAACATTCAGAGTCTTGAAGTTGGAGGGTTGGAGAGACATGAGTTCATTTTTGAGCTGGTAAACCCTCAAGTCATCATGCTTTCTGTATAGAGTATCCAATTTGTCCCATATTTCTTTCGGAGTCTTCAATCCCGCAATATGGAAGAGAAGGTCTCAGGAAATAGAGAGGCACAAGAAATCGAAGGCTTCATCCTTCTTGTTCAAGAATCTTGATTTTTCTATGGCGGATCCAGGCTCATCTTCAGTGTCCATGGTGACTCTAAAAAGTCCTCTGGAGCACAACTGAATCTCCATATCACCTTTCCATGAGTGTAAATTGTATGGAGTCAAGATATCTACTGAGGAGGCCATCTGGATGTGCTGGAGTGAATGATTCACCTGTAGAAACCTAAAAATCAAAACAGAAAGGGCAATGTAAGGTCAGACAGCCTGCACATTTTAGGCTTTCATCACACCCAGTATAGTCAATCAAGCAAGCTTGATCAATAAGTTCTTTACTTGGGTATTAAGTGGTAAGCCTTGGCTTTTGGTGCAGTGTTGGATTTTTGAGCTATTGCTCAAATTTCATGCAGAAATCTGTCAAAAAGATTTTTTTTGAGAGATAGAGCTTCATTTCGCCGTAAGCTCTGATACCATATTAATATTGTCTATTGATTTAGAAACAAAGAATAAATCTCATCAAAGATTAATCAACAAATAACTCATGAAATGGTGTAATCGGTCTACAGGAATAGTAGCCGCTCTGTATTCACATAAAGAATGAATGATTACAATTACAATGACATGCTACAAGCATGAATGAAGAGACAATTTGAATTCCTTAGGAGGTCATTCGAATTGAATGAGTGAGTCTAGCTTAACTGACTGTAAGCCATGGTTCACACTCAGTTAACGACTGACCAAAACCCTAATTGACTCAAATAACCCCAACTGAAGTTGGAGTGCTATAAATGGCTGAGTCTCAACTGAAAGATATTAGACACATGTCATAGCTCACCAACCATCAAGAGTTAGCACTACACTGTCTCTAATGAACCCCGATGAGGTTAACTGAAGTTGAACTGCACATCAGAAGTTGGTGGAGGCGCCGCTGTTGACTCCAGTTCATTAAATAATCATTAAATAATATATTTAATGAGAGGAGGTGCCTTAACTGACTTGTTTAACTGATTGTAACCACCGGTTAGCAATTTGGTGCATTAATATCACTCAGATCACCCCCGGAGTGCTCCAATTATCCTCCCCGAATGTAGGAGAAGGCTAAGTTAGCCTCCTTGACTGAAGGTAGGCGTGGGTGTGACTGAATGATGTCAATTAATGTCAAATATACTTGGAATAGTGGTTTAACTAGGACAATTTGACCAAAAAGAGTGTTTCTGGTGGTAAATGTCTCCAACACTGAAGGCCGAAGTTACAGAAGAGGAATTGGAGAAGGTGGTGTACTCCTATCAAAAAGGCAAAAGCCTAGGTCCGGACGGGCTCACCATCGAATTCTTTTAGGGGTTTTATGACCTAGTCTAAGAAGATTTGCTAAAAACAGTCCAAGAATCCCGAAGGGTAGGGAAATTATTAGGATCCATGAACTCCACCTTCTTGGCTCTAATACCTAAGAAACAAAACCCTACTTATTTTGAAGAATTCAGGCCCATTTCTTGTTGCAATGTGGTTTACAAACTAATAGCTAAAACAATAGACCTAAGATTGAAGCCAATTCTCAGCAAGGTCATCAGTCATGAACAGTTTGGTTTCCTGGAAAATAGAAAAATCCACAATGTAGTTTCCCTTGCCCAGGAAACGAATCAAACCATCAAAATTTCTAAAAATTCAGCATTTGCCTTGAAACTAGATCTCTCCAAAGCCTATGATAGGGTAAATTGGAATTTCTTAAGATTAGAAATGATCCAGATAGGATTGGACCTAGAATCAACTGGGTAATGGGATGTGTTCAATCAACTTCATTTGCCATCTTGATTAATGGATATTCCTCTAATTTCTCCAGGGCTTCTAGAGGTCTTAGACAAGGATTCCCCCTCTCCCCTTTCCTCTTCCTACTAATAGTAGATTCCCTTAGCAGAATCATCAACTATGTAAAAAGGGCTGGATCCTTCAAAGGAATAAAAATTACTAGCTCAATGGATTTAACACATATCTTGTTCGTAGACGATGTGATAATGATGGGAGAGGGCACATGAAAGAATCTAGAGGAAGCAAAGAAGATTCTGGAACTATATAAGAAAGCTACAGGCATGCACATCAATGTAGAAAAATATATTCTTTCAAAAAATGCCATCACAGAGGCAATCAAGGAGAGGATCTGGGTGGAAACCCCTTACATTCTAAAACCAATGGATGAAGGCTTAAAATATCTAGGGTTTGTTCTCAAACCCAATGCATACTGCTTCAAAGACTGGATGTGGCTGTATAAAAAGATTGAGAGCAGAATAGGTTGTTGGCCCATTTCAAATTCCTATCCAGAGGAGGACGACTGGTACTGTTGAAAGTGGTGCTACAGAGCATACCGGTTTACTAGGCCACAATCGCTTACATCCCCAAGGGAATCTTGCAAAAACTAAGGAAAAAATTCTTCTCCTTCCTATGGTCGGCTAAGAGAAACACTAAAGGAATCCCCTTAGCCAAATGGCAACTTCTTGCAAGTCCCAAGGAGCTAGGAGGGTGGGGGATCAAGAATCCTTTTCTTTTCTGTTAATCCTTGGCTGCCAAAACCATATGGAGGCTGATAAAAACCCAATATTCCCTATGGGGAAAGTACTATCATTTAAATACTTCCCAAATGGGTCCATATATGAATGGATTTGAAAAAGAGACAAAACCTACAAAAATGGTTCCACAGGGTGGAAAGCCTTGGTCCTAGCTTTTCCCCTAGTAGGGAACTGGTTGGCTTGGTTGGTAGGGAACGGGAGAAAAATCAGAGTAGGTGAATATTCATGGTAAGGATTAGGAGAAAGATATAAACTCTCAGAAGGACTAGTCTTAAAACTAAGAAGTTTATGGATCTACAACCTAAATCAAGCCTGTTCAACATCTCTGCAAAGGGAAACTCTTTGGAAGAGCTCAAAAAAGCTAGGATTAGAAGAAGGTATTAGAGAGGAATGGGAGGAATATGTATCAATGCTCAAATCCAATTTCATTCATTTAGAAGAGTTCAGGGAATATCAGTTGGTATGGACAAAAAACCCAGTCAACGGTGACTTCACAGCCAAACTTGGATATAAAACCCAGGCAGAGGAAAAATTCAAGGGAGAGACAAAAGAGTGGTGGAAGCAATTATGGAAAGCTGAAGGACCATTAAAGGCCAAAATCACATTATGGCTGTCACTCAATAACAAAATCCTGACTTGGGATAACCTTCAGAAAAGGGGCTGGAATGGCACAAATCGTTGTTCACTCTACATTTGAAATGAGGAAAATGTTTCTCACCTTTTTAACTTCTGTTATTATGTAGACTCTGTGTGGAAAATAGCGTGCAAAGAATTAAAATTCCAAGGGAACCTCGGGACTACTTTGGAGCACAAACAAAAAGCTTGGTGGACAGACAAAGCAGTATGTCTTTATAGTGCTTTCCTGTTGATTGCATGGGCAGACCCGGGTTTACTATAGTTAATCAACAACACCCAAAACTCACTGGCCCTTTCGGCGACAGATCGCGAAGCGATCTGAAGTCTCACCCGAAGTGAATCTAATGGGTTGGCCAAGACTCAAGTGTCTTGGACCAGGTTCTGCGCATCCTACTTCTTTTCTCTTACTCCTGCGCGCCACTAGGTCAACTAGCTCTGCGCATCGCACGTCCCCTTCTACTCGCAGAACTTTTACCCGTGCGATGCTTAACCCCGCGCAAGTCGCACGATTTCCTCTCGTGTCGCACAACTTCCATTTACTCACAATATTCCCAACCTTACCGCATCTCTGTGCACCGTGGAACACCCATCCTCTCCTCAACGCTAAGCCCTCAGCTCGCAGTATCGCGCACCGGAGCTCCTCTGCCGATGCGATACCGCCTCTCTGCGATATCTTACCACTACGACTTTGCGCTCTTAGCGTTGGCTGTGTCGATATGCGAACTCTACCTCTCAGAAGTTTATTGTGAGTAACTGGTCATTAGAGACAGACGTAAAGGAGTCTTTAAACAACCTATTAGAATGCTTCAACTTGTCTTTATCCTCTTGCATTATCATGGGCGGAACAATACATACATTCATCTACTGCTACTATCATTACATGCATAATAACCAATAACAACAAGCAAATACCATCATATTCATACAACTCATAACACGCAGATTTAACGTGGTTCACCCCCGGGATGGGAGCTACGTTCACCAAACTGTGCTTCTATTATATATATTGAGGGAAGTTAGCACAGTTTGTTGCACTGCATATGCAGCGCGAGGTCTCTTCTAGATCTCTGGTCTACCTCTATGTTGCCTTTCTTTCAATATATCCTTCCCTCTCTGTTCTCTCTGTGAATGGTTACATACAGACTCAAATGACTCACAGACAACTAGGTGTCTGGATCGTTACAACGCAGTCTGTCTGACTGATTCCTGAGTCTACAAAACTATCAACTGACCAACTATCTAACTGACTGATTAGCTAACCCTTTACAATACAAAAATGCAAGCTTTTATAGGCAGCCCGAGGGTTGTGCCATTACAACACTGTGGGCCTGTCCCAACAGTAAACCCATACCCTAAATAGTGACAGTCGGTCCTCTCTATCCTTGAGGTAGCCGCTTCCCGTCACACTGCAGCTCTCTGCAGTCTTCCATGCTTCCCGGCACTGACCATGGGTACTATGCATCGCTTCTCTTTCTGTCCTTCGTCTTCAATGCTTGAGCCTCGTTGCTCCTTCTTCTTTATGAGGGTCGCTGAGCCCTCCTGTCTTCCGCCGCTGCCTTCAATGCAGTGGTTGAGCTTTCTTCTCTCGGCCGCTCAGGTACTGTTGCCTTCTTGAATTTTCTATCCCAAAAGTCATGGTTTCCGGCTCTGCTCTCCAGCTGGAAACGTGCTACGGCGTCGTAGCTCCGCCCTGTCCTTTTTCCTCCAAAACTTCTCTCTTTCCGCCAAAACTAGCAGCTTCTTCTGTAGCTGCGGGATCCTGCTCCAACATTTCCCATCCCTTTTCACTTATCAAATTTGGTGGGAAAGGAACACTAGAACTTTTAATAATAAGTTAATTCCACCTGAAGTAACTGCTGCCCTTGTGATATAGTGGACTAGAGAACACATATCACAAGTGAAAGAGGCAAAATTCAGAGTGCTAGTCCCTCCAGCAATAAACAAAGACATTCCTTGGGCCTTTTTCGATGGAGCAAGCCAAGGGGATCCTCCACTGGGCGAGTGAGGAGTAGTACTTTACTTTCCAAACAACTAAAAGATCCAAGATAAATTTGCACTAGGCCACTGCACAAACAACAAGGCTGAACTTGCAACACTTCATTTGGTTCTCAAACTAGCTCTAAACCACAACATAATCCAAATCCAAGTCTTTGGAAACTCAAAGATGGTGGTGGAATGGGTTAATAGGAGGATTCAAATAAATTCCCTCATCTACAACAACTTCTCAATGCGATCAATAGGATTCTGGAACAATTTACAAGATTCAGTATTGCACACGTATACAGAGAACTGAATTCTGAAGCAGATAGACTATCCAAAATGGCCCTTCTATTGGAGCCAAGCAAGATAGAAATAGAGGTTTCTGTAGGCAATCAAATGTAATAGATAGGAAAGACAAGAACACATGCTACAGGATGATGAAAATCATTGAGTTTTTTGTAATATGATGTAATTTTTTGAAGACAGATACTAAGGCAATATTTTGACGAAGAAAAGACTATGTTTCTTCTTTAATGAAAGTTCCTCTAGAACACTTTAAAAAGCCACCATTTATTTAGAATGGCGGATATTTTCCTATTGGAATATATATATATAAAGCTAAAGTAGATTTCAATTTCATGTATTACATCAACATCATGATATATTTAGTATTTGCAAAGTTGTTAATCATAAATTTAATAAATAATCATGTGTAAAGGTATTGAATGAAGAAAATAATGGTAAGTTTAGTTGAAAATAAAACACTAAACAAAACATGTTTGATTTCTAGTGGGGCATAAAATAAGATGTACAATGGTTTATATGATTGATGGGGGGGGCCTCTTTAGATGGTGTTATAACTAGATCTTGTTCTTAGTTTATCTGTTCTTTTTGTTTTAATTTTCAACTGTTGGTTTAAAATGATTTTACATTTTATGTTAATTCTAAGAACTTTTTACAATCAGTATTTTTTGTTGGATTTAATGCTTTTAATGGTTGAATTATTTCATTAATTTAGTTTCAAGGTTTGTCTTTTGGGCTTATTAGTTAATATGTATATCTTTAAGCTTTCAAAAACTTATAATAAAAGTTTATTCCAAGTTTTCTTTATAATCTAACCCTCATTTTGAGTCCTTTGTCAAATATTTTCATGAGGAGATTCCTGTAGCAACTCTATTTTTCCTATTTTTGTGCACAGGTCCTGAGCAGTTCTAGCATAGATAGGTACGTCTTGAAGAGCTTGAAGGAGGGGGATTTTAACATAAAGATTATTTAACTCTCCTAAGAGGTTAAACTGAGGTTGTCCCCCTGTCCTTGGTAGCATTAATCTCTCAGGATACGATGGTTTCCTAATTAGCTGGGTAGGCTGCGTATCGCTAGATTTATCATTTTGTGTTTCACCTGTCCAATTTGTGGGATGTTCAACATATTCAATAATGGGGGTTGTATCGGATAGATGCTGTGGATTCACCCCTTCTTCATGTACAGAGGGTGGAACATCTTCTATGATCACAGGCTCTACTATTTTCCCTGACCGTAAATGAATATTGCTGCAAGGCATAGGAGAAAGGGAGAAGGTAGGAATGTTGACAGTCTCAAATTGATGGAATGTTTCATTGTTTGGGTTAGGATTAGGTTGAGCAGGAAGCTGAGGTCGTATCGGTACATTAGGGGCAGAATTGTTCTGCAACTGCAGCTGCGACTGCTAATGAGGGTATTGAGGATATTGAGGATATTGAGGAGGATATGGTGGCTGTTGATGTGGAGGTTGTTGCTGAAACTGGTTCCCTGGATGGAAATTCCTCCACCCAGGAGACCAAGAAGTAGGTTGGTGTGGTGACTGTGTCCAGGGATTCCATGAGTTATAATTTTGTATTGAAGGTTGATAAGGGTTCCAATGAGAATAATTTGAAGGTAATTGTGTATTCACATTTTGCATATTATTCCAATTGCTCATATTATTCAAAAATGGAAATGAGTCCGGGGTCATACCTTGGTTTCGAGGCTGCCAAGGTTTCTTTTGTGCAATGAAGTAGGCTGGTTCCACCTCTGGATTTGATTCCTGCAGAGTAACCTTAACTTGGGGAAGTGAGGGGCATTCTTTTGTGTCATGGTTTATCTCACACAACTGACACACCTCTACCTTGTCAAGCGGGCACTCCCTCAGAGGGTGGTTCTTTCTACATCGATGGCAGAACACACCTAGTGTGAGGTCCTCTACTTCCTGTTTTTGCTTTGCCTTCAGGACGTCGATTTCCGAGGAGAAAGAGCTCATCATTTCTGTTTTAAAATTTTCAAGGAGGTTGCCTATCTTTGCACGGGTGGTTCCTCCATTAGATGACTTCTGAGTTCTGTCGAAGACATCGCGTTCTAGCTTATCCCGTTTGTCCCTCCTGTTATTCCTGGAAGATCCCCTGGAGTACCTTTTACATAATTCCACAATCTTTTCGAAAGATTCCTTGGAGATATCCCCCTTTCCTAACAAGTTTAACATATCTAGGCAATCATCCCTAATCCCATGAAGAAGGATTATATTGAGCACATCTAACCCCATGTTCGTCTGTCCAGCTCTTTGCACATTGTATAAGAGCCTTTCTACAAAATCTTCCAAACTCTCGTCTTCCTTCTGCACCATTTTGAACAATTCTTCTGTTTTTTCGTTGGTGTTGCAATATTCCTGATATTTCTCTAGGAACACCTGTTTCATCCTGTCCCAATTAGTGACAGTTCCACCTCCTATGCTCAAGAACTAGCGTAATGCATTGTCCTTCATAGTGGCAGGGAAGAGCTTCAGCTTTTGTGCATCGGTGACATAGTCATAGCTATGACAGAGGATATCAAACTCGAAAAGAAATTCGTCTGGGTCCTCTGCTGCTTTTCCATGGAACCGAGGCAACACCAATGGTGATATATTTTTCATAGGGGCTGTCCCTTCTGGATGCTGAATTGGGAATTGAAGTGTATCCACTGTCCCTTCAGGTAGGGAATGATTTTCATGATGATGGTTTTCCCCCATTACCTCTTCCTCGTTAGATTCATGTCTGTTACTCATTCCTTCTTCAATTTTCTCTTCTTCATTTCTCTCTTCGTTCGTTCCTTCGTTCCTCTCCTTGTTCTTTTCTTCGTTCTTCTCCTCATTCTTTTCTTCGTTCTTCCACTGATCAGTAATATTTTGGTGGAACTGTGTCCACTCTTCTTTAGTTACAACCTTCCCATAAATGTGGTAGATCGGGCTTCTACTAGCAGGTCCGGTTGTACCAGCTTTGTCCTCTCCTACAAGGGTATTTGAGGAAGTCGCGGCTGCTCGTGTGTTCTCCACTGTGGAAACTGACGCTGGCGCCTTAGGATCAGCAGGGCTTCTTTTGATAGGCGTTTCCTGATGGATGAATCAGTTTTGTCAACAAGATTGTCAATGAATGTTCTTCTTCCCAATTGTGGACCTCGACTGCGACCCAAACCACCTGCACTATTAGTATTTTGTGGGGTTTTGGGAGTCGAAAGATGATCACACTTTACCCTTCTTGTATTCATGCAACCCAAATAATTACAACAAAAAATGGAAAAGACTGAATAGAAACAATTACAGGATGCAACTAATGATGGTGTTTAATCTTTATCCTTCCTCGGCAACGGCGCCAAAATGTCAAGCACCCAATATGCAAGTGAATTACAACTAACATACAGAGTGTAAAATATTTATTGTCAACCCGGGAAAGTCTTGTATTTCAAGGATAACATGCATAGTATATGCTTAAACAAAAAATCACTATAATTGAACAATACTATCCTCTGTTCGGCTATGCTCATCCCAAGAATCTAATTAATCTAGTTACCTTCTAAGGAATGCAATCACAATCACCTTCTGCTATGTCTTGATCTAAGAATGGAAAAATAAAAGTCACATCTAAATTACGATTGTAGATAAAGGGAAATATTGTTCACACCACTTAATGATTAACTCAACTATCTAATCCGATTGTCCTAGGAATCCAAAAACATAAATTGAATATTGATCTAGGAATTCAAAATATAGAGATTGAGTTCAGTTGTTCTAGGAAATTAAAGTACAGGAATGAAATTCTGTAATCATAAAAATAAGAGACAAGCTACAAAGATTCATGGAAACGACAACTAAAAGATCTAAGGATGAAAAAAGCTGTTACAGTTACCACACGAATTACATAAGAAATAATTACCTACTCAGTCGACTATCACACTATGCCACTACAGGTATCCAAGGAATGCAATCATGACACACTGTAAATCCACTCTTGTTACAGCTTCCTACGAAGAAATAAAATTAACATAACATCACACAACAAAATAATTGAAAAGGCCTAATTTAACTCAGTGATCCTTGTGGAAGGCAGACCCAACCTTCACACAGAGATGCTGGCTGAACACACGTAAAAACCTTTAGATCAGAAGTAACTCCTTGTATTAAAAGACAGAATGATTACACAATTCCTCCTCACAGCTAATACAATGAATTGATTATATGTTCAGCAACCCCTGGCTCTAAACAGTTCTCCATATTTATATAATGTAAATCATAACATCCTATCCTATTATGGGGCAGCCATGAAGATCCCTGATCTTCAGGCACCCTAAATGACAACAGTTGTTACAAATGTGGCAAGATGAAAAATAGGAAACATAGGAAAACTGTTAATCGCCCCAAGAGTGACGATATCTTCAGATTACGGCTACACATAAGCAGCAAACCACTGTTGACCTCCAAGTCTGACGCATTCTGTTACAGCTACCTTGACACAGCTTTGTCTGCGATATCGCACTAGAACCGCATTCCTTGGGTAATGATAGGATGGATGGGGATTAGCTTGAGCGATGAATACCCATCCTTTTCATAGCCTGTTCAGCCCAATCTTCCTGCAGTCCATATATCTCAAAATACCTTTATAAACCATCATATGTTAGTGCATTGAGAGATACGAAGCCTTAATTATCACAATCATAAGTATTAATAAAATAAAACAATGACCAATCATACCTTGATGGTTTGAAGAGTAGAGTGGGGGTAAAACATTTATTTGGAATGCTCAATGGGGTAGGATAGAAAAAGAAGAGGTAATTAAGGGTGGTAAAAAGAGGCCATTTATGGGCCCAACATATCCCCCCAACTGTCCTGTTGCATGTCCTCATGCAACAACCTCCATTACTCTGAATCTGAATCTTGCACTGAGCTCTGTTCATGGAGAGAAGAGAAGTTGTAGGGGAACTCAGGCGTCCCTTCTTTTTCTATGAACCCTCTGTGAGCAATCCAATATCTCCAACATTGTTGCTCCTCTGCCTTGGTTAGTGAGAAGTCCATCCTATATGGTTTTTTCGGCCACCAGATGAGGGGAAATTTAAATTTCAGACCCAACCAATTATCCCACATTCCCTGATACATCCAACATAACCCTTGACCCTGGAAAGTGCCTGTTCAAAATTTCTAAGATAATAAGGGTCTCTGCTCCTGAGTATAGGAGAGGCAACCTGCCATTTGTGCTTACTTCCTTCCAACGCTGCTTGTTGGTGTATAGAAATATGGTTGGTACAAGTAGAAATAACTTCCTCCTGCAATTCCATTATGTGCCGAGTCTGGATAGGGCATGAAAGCAAACTCCTATATCGAGCAAGAAGAATACCCAGATTTTGAGGCTCACTTCGAACCCACAGGTTAGAGTGAGCTTCATTGTGAGAAAAGGTTTGAAAAGACCTTTCCCACTGAGCATGATTACTCACAAAAGAAGAAAAGGTCCTCAACTGAACATCCCCTGAAAAAGCGACAGGATTTGAATGGCGGTCTAGAGGGCAAGCCATCTCATGCAAATGTAATTCACACAGCAAATTTTGATCTTCAAAATTACTTCTTAAAAATGTTTCCAAAATTTTTGCTGAGGTCGTTATCTCAAGTGACCTCCGTTCTTTCACAGCTCTCAACTTAAACCAAACAAACTATTCAAACAGGAAGACAGGGTAAGAAGAAGAAGGTACCCTAGTGCCCAAGAGTTCTTGAGAGAGAGCATACATCTGCTCTTTTTCCTTCTGCATAAATTGGAACTTTTTCAGCTCCCTTAAATTGCTCTGTAGCTCTTCCTCTCGAAGTCTCTGGGTCATACATTCTTCTGCCCATTTATCCTCCAGTCTCCTGATAATCTTTTTATGCTCAGTAAGGGAAATTATCCCTCCTTGGTATTCCTCCACCTGGCTCTTCCATTTTATTACCTCCATTCTCAGAGTTGAGACTTCTACTATAAGGTTCAGGATTTCTTCTTCATGATGCTCGTCCTTGTCAGAATCCAGGTCGATGAAGTTTTTAAGCTGATCAATCCATACCTTGTCACCTGATGTGCCACATTGGACACCCTGCACATCTGGAGCTATCTCGGGGGGTACTGGTTCTTGTGTGACAACAACCTTTTCTGGACTCTCTTCAGCAACAACATCCACCACTCTTGGAGACGTTGGTTCTTGTGTAACAACATCCTCTTTCTGGGGTTATCTCGTGACAATTTTGGTAGCTGACTGTGAGGACGTTGGTTCTTGTGGAGGTACTTCCTCCTGATTTTTCATTTTCTACCTGATTATCAGCTGCTATCTCAGCCAGAGGCTATGAGGCTACTGGTTCTTGTGTGACAGAGCCCTGTTCTTCTTTTTCCTCCTGCTGCTGAGATCAGATGTCTTCTTCAGTATGCAGTTTCTCCTCAAGGATTTTAGTATCACCTGAGGATTGTGTTTGAACTTGTTCATCTTCACTCCAATGCATATCAAGAATGACATCCACTTCAAGGTTAATTTCTTGTTGCATTTCAAGAGTCCCTACTGTAACCTTCAAGGATGTTGGTTCTTGTGTGACAACATCCTGGCTCACTTCTTCATCTCCCTGCTATTGTGGCTCCTCTTCTATGATTTCTGTGTCATGGGAGGATTCTGGAGTCGTAATACAAAATTCTTTATTAAACTCTAGAGTGCCCTCAATCCATGGTTCTCCTCCCATCTGGTCAGCCACTTGGACAAGCACATGCAGGGATGTTGGTTCTTGTGTGATAGCACCCTGTTCAATCCCATCATTTCCTTGCTGTTGTGGTTCCACTTCTATAATTTCTGTGTCATGGGAGGACTCTAGGGTCATAGTGCAATCTTCATCCCCACAATCAGGAATAACTTCATCCCTTGGTTCCTCTATCCTAGAGTTAGTGGCAACTTCAGCAAGAATATTTAAAGATGCTGGTTCTTGTGTGACAGCATCTTCTTTCTCTACAACTTCCTCCATTGTAGGTGTAGACTGTTGTGTTGTAAAGGCACGAATTACAATCTTGTGTCCTGCTTCCTTAAAGATTTCTCCACAAGTGGGACAGACCACTCTTTCTTCCTCATTGCTAGGCTCGGTAAGATTTGGTCCCTCCAATTGATCCGCAGCCTCTACCAATGTGTGCAGCTTCCTTTCACCCTGTTTTCTGCACGCTTCTTTCTAGTTTTCCAATTCCCTTCTGAGTGTTTAGACTTCCGCTTTTAATAGCCTATTTTTGAACGAAAGTCCTTCAATTTGGGTTCTTCTTCGACCAGCCCTTGTGGGGCATCAATTGGCCTGGGTTCAAGAATGGGGAACTCAATTTGTGCTTCTAAGGTTGCCCATATTTTTCTTGCTGCTTCTGCTGCTACAACTGACCTGGTTCTTTTCCTTCTTATTGGTGGAGATATCTTAATTTCATCATTTGATCTCTTCCTTTTTCTTTGTGGTGCTGGATTTTCTGGATTCACAGCTGAGGTAGAAGGAATGTTCCCAGTTCCAGCATTTTCTTGTTCCTTGGGCTGTTCTTCCTCAATCAAAGTTCCTCCCCACTCGGGTGAAGATTCAATGGTCACCAGCTCAATATTTTCTTTAGTTTCCATGGCTCTGTCATCTTTAGGTTCAATTGTCGCAGCATCTAATGCTACTCCAATTTCACCCTCTGATGTCAGAGCTACCTTGTTATTTAGCTCTTCCACAAGGTTTTTATGTACATCTTCTCTCAATTGTTCTACTTGTTCCCCTGGTTGATCCTATGATCCAGTCTCATCCCCCCCCCCCCCCAACTATATTGGAGGGTCTTCGATCCTCCTATTGTGCTTCATGTCCCCCCAAATATGGATGGACCTACTCTTCTTCTATTGGGATACCGGGCAAAGGAGCGGGTTCCTGAACTTGAGCTGTAAATTGCTCCCAGGTTATATTGTGTTGATCAAGGGTCCTTAAGATGATTAATTTAATGAGGCCATGGTGGGTTAGTGAGGCGAGTGGATGTTTGGCAACTCAAAAAAACCCCACCATATGATACAAATCATTGAGCAAATAATATGGAATATTTAACAGAACCCTGTGATGGAGATGAGATAGTAAAGGGAGTTCAGAATTATAGACGGTTTGGTACCTACCTTCACAGGTGATATATTTCTTAAGAAAAACAGCGACTTGATTCCATGGCTATGACAATGACTGTAATACTATCCCCCTTTTTGTCGCTCGAACTTGCTCCCCCTCTATTAGAAAGTCCTGTACTGCTGTAGTAGTGGGGACTCGACGTCCAAACCAAGCCCTTCCCACCCGAGGAATACCAGTGACCTTAGCCATAATGGCTTCAGAAACTTCAATGCGCAATCCCCAAACTTTGAGTGAGTTTCTGTGAGGTTCAGAGAAAACTGTAAGGCTATTTCACGGTGAAATCCATTCAGACGTTTGAAAAATTCCATCCAACCAGCAGCTTGAAAGATAGCGAAGACTGCAGCATTTCTCCTGAGCTCTCGTGTGTTTGAAGGTTCATAACGAGCCGGAATCCCCATGTTTCTGACTTCGAAATTAGTTTGTGGTTCAACAGATTACAGACTCTGACAATGGAGGTTACAGCACAGAGTATACATGGACCGTTGAGAGGAGAGTTAGGCAAATTTGGAAAGTTTCAGCGCACCGGGGTCACAGTGTGTGGGAATGGAAGAAGGAAAAGTTTCATGATGCGGCAGCTACTAGAAACGGTGTTGCAGCCATCAAAAAATGGTGTCGCAGCGGCCGGAAAAGGTGTTGCAGCTACCGAAAAATGGGTGTCCCAGCTACCAGAAAATGGGTGTCGCAGCTGCCGAAAAATGGGTTGCGCAACTACCGAAAAATGGGTGTCGCAGCTGCCAAAAAATGGGTTGCAGCTGCCAGAAAATGGGCTTCGCAGCTGCCGAAAAAGGTGTTGTTGCTGCCGAAAAATGGGTGTCGCAGCTGCCGAAAAATGGGTGTCACAGTTGTGACAAATTTATTTAAGGGAAAAGAAGAAAAAAAAATTCATGTTGCGGGAAGGCATAGAAAAATGAATTCCGGTCAATAGGCCTAATCTGACCCTCATCCTTGGGTGCTTCCCTGCAAATTTTGGAAAAAAAAAAAAGATCAAGTGCAAAAAGAAAAGATAACATAATGAGAAAAAAACCAACAATTATTTATGTACAATGATTCATGCATGATTTATAGTGATTAATTAAAGACTGACAGAGGCAGAGAGAAATTCCTGCCCTTGTGCTAGCTGGTAATCTGGATCAGCGGCAATTTGCGAGATAAATGCATCCTTTGAAATTGGTTTACGATACTGTCGTAGCTTGTGACCATTAGCAAATAATGGTACGCAGTTTTCATCAATAGTTACCAGGCGGATTGTGCCGTTATCAAATACCCTGTCTACTAGGTATGGGCCCAACCATCTTGTGCGTATTTTGCCCTTGAAATCTCTTTTGAATCTGGAATCGTATAATAGTGCCCAATCTCCCTCACATAATACTTTCTTTTTAATGAATCAGTCATGCCAATTGGATCTCTGTTGTTGAATTAACACTGCCTGGTCCACTGCAGCTAACCAATTCTCGTCCAGTTCATTCAATTGATTCAATCTTCTTCTCTGGGCTTCAGTTACATCTAGGTTTACTTCGGTGGCCATCTTCAGGGTCTTGATTTCAAACTCAATTGGGAAGATGACACTTTTTCCATACAATAAATCCTAAGGAGAGAAACCTGTGGTGTTACGCCAAGTGGTGCGATATGCCCATAGTGCTTCTGGAAGCCTGTCAGCCCAATCTCTACGATGACTCTTAACTGTCTTGGTAAGGATGGCTTCAATAACTTTATTAGTGCTTTCCACCTAGCCATTGGATTGGGGATGGTAAGGTGAAGCTACCCTATGCTGAACATGATACTTCCGTAGCAGAGCTTCAAATTGATGCAACATAAACTGCGGTCCCCCATCAATAACTACTTCCTTAGGTACCCCAAAATGGGTAAAGATTTCACTGTATAGAAATTCGATCACATCCTGGTCGTTAGCCTTCGCCAGAGCTACAACTTCTACCCATTTGGTCATATAATCGATATAGACCAAGATGTAAGCTTTCTGTTTGGAATGAGGGATGATAGGGCCAACAAAATCTAGAGCCCATCTATCAAATGGTTCAATTACTGATTGAGGTTGCAGAGGCTTTTGATCTAATCTATTGGGCTGACCCATCCTTTGGCAGCTATCACAGGACTGAACATATCTTTTTGCATCCCTGAAAAGAGTTGGCCAATAGTATCCCATCCTCAGCGCTTTGTGTCACGTCCTTCTGTCTGCAAAGTGTCCCCCACAAGGTTCATCATGGCAGGCCTTCAGTATATGAAATATTTCATCTTCTCTTACACATCTTTTGATTTCAAGATCAGGACCTGTGTAAAAGAGATGATCGTTTACCCAACAATACTTGGCACTTTGCTGGATGATTTTTCTCTTTTCTCTTTTAGACATATGTGACAGAAGCTTTCCTGCAAACAAGTAATTAGCGACATCTGCATACCAAGGGGAATGAGCTGAAACCGTGAATAAATGTTCATCTGGAAAAGAGTCCTCAATAGGCAAATTATCATCACTGTTAGTGAAACGAGATAAAAAATCAGCGACAACATTTTGTTTTACAGGTTTATCTATGATGGTAATATCAAATTCCTGTAACAATAAGAGCCATCTAGTCACTATGGCATTAGTGACGGGTTTGTTCATTAGATATTTAATAGCAGAGTGGTCAATGTGCACAAATGTAGGATACCCAGTAATGTAGTGTCAAAATTTGTTAATGGAGTAGACAATAGCTAAGAATTCCTTCTCGGTGACAGTATAATTAAGTTCAGCAAGGGCTAAGTTTTTACTAATATAATAAATTGCATAAGTTACTTGACCATCCTGCTGCCCTAAAACTGCTCCAATAGCGATATCAGAAGCATCTGAAGAAATGTGAAAGGGTAGGGTCCAATTGGGCCCTCTTAAGATAGGAGATGTGGACAACTTCTCCTTAAGCTTAACAAACGTTGTCTGGCATGCTTCACTCCAAACAAACTGCACATCCTTCATTAACAATGAAAACAAAGGAGAAGCAATTTTGGAAAATTTTTCTATAAATCTTCGGTAGTATCCAGCATGTCCCAAAAAACTTCGCACCTCTTTTTGAGTTGCAGGAGTAGGTATATTTTTTATCACCTTGATTTTTGAGGGGTCCACCTGAATGCCATCAACAGAGATGAAGTGCCCCAATACTACTCCCTCACTCATCATCATATGGCACTTTTCAGTTCTTAAAAGAGTCGGGTCTGTTCACAGTGAGTTAAAACTTTTTTCAAATTTTCCAATGCTTCTTCAAAATCCTTGCCATAAGGAGTGAAATCATCCATAAAATTTCCATATTGTCATTAACTAATTCAGAAAATATGCTGATTACAACTCTTTGAAATGTTGCTAGTGCATTACATAAACCAAAGGGAAGCACTATGTAAGCAAACGTTCCCCACAGACAAGTGAAGGTAGTTTTATCTTGGTCTTCAGGAGTAATCTGAATCTGACTGTACCCACTAAACCCATCCAGGAAGGAGAAGAACTTCTTCCCTGATAGGGTGTCAAGCACTTGATCAATAAAGGGCAAGGAAAAGTGGTCTTTTTGTGTGGCTTTGTTCAGCTCCCTATAGTCAACACAAACCCTCCATCATTTTTCTTGGGTACAATTACGAGCGGGGAGACCCACTCGCTATCGGAAATAGGATATATAAATCCCGCTTCCAAGAGTTTCTGAATTTATTCCTTCACTATGTCCCTAAGATTGGGGTTCATTCATCGTTGAGGCTCACACACAGGCCAGGAGTCGCTTTTAATATAAATATGATGGGTGCACAAGTTAGAGGGAATACCCCTCTTGTCTGTATACTCCCAAGCGAATGCCCCCTTGTGTTCTTTCAAGAGACTGATCAGGCGCTTCTGTTCATCTAAGGAGAGGTTGAAGTTAATATTCAAGGTTTTTCCAGACTCTACCTCGATGGGAATACTTTTCAAATTTTTCAATACTGGGATTATGTGTGTGTCACTGACTAGTGCTTCTTCTGTGATATTTTCTTGTTCTTTCTTACCTAGAGTAATGTTCAGGATTTGATAAACTTCTTTATTGACTGAGGTGGGTTCACTGATGAAGTTATTAATGGCATTGTCTTCAGTTTCATCTTTAAAAGTTAAGGCTTTCCCTATAGTTAATAATGGTTGAACGCCCTCCTCTTCCTCTGGCTCCATCCAAAAAGAAGTTTCAGCTTCTAGACTCGACCGAGCTGGAGGATAGAGATTGAGGTTCTTAGTCTCAGTGCCATCGGATATGGTCATAGACCCAGATCGACAGCTGATGCAAGCATCAGTTGTGGCCAACCAAGGCCTTCCTAGGATCAATGGGTGTCCTCCCAGCTGCGACTTAGGTTGTAAAACCAAGAAGTTAGCAGGATACTCCCAAGAGTCGACTGAGATGACGAGATCATCCAAAATTGCTTCAGGTTTAATGGTGGATCTATCTACCAGTTCTAAAATAGTGGGGGTCAGCCTAAGATTAGTGAGCCCAAGTTTTCTTACAGTATCAATTGTCATGACATTAATCGCTTCTCCTAAATCCACTAGTACATTGGGTATTTGTGTATGCCCAATCTATACAGTGACATTGGGATTCCTAGGGTCGTCATACTTGGCCAATAGGGTTTTTCCTGTTATTAATACAGATAATTTCCCTATGACGTGGACAGTGGGAGGATCTCTGGGCTTCCTCCCTGGTTTCTTTGTGCACAGGTCCCGAACAGTTCTAGCATAGATAGGTATGTCTTGAAGAGATTGAACGAGGGGGATTTTAACATAAAGATTCTTTAACTCTCTTAAGAGGTTAAACTAAGGTTGTCCCCCTGTCCTTGGTAGCATTAATCTCTCGGGATACGGTGGTTGCCTAATTAGATAGGTAGGCTACGTATCGCTGGATTTATCATTTTGTGTTTCAGCTGTCCCATTTGTGGGATGTTTAGCATCTTCAATAATGGGGGTTGTATCGGATAGATGTTGTGGATTCACCCCTTCTTCATGTGCAGAGGGTGGAACATATTCTATGATCACAGGCTCTACTATTTTCCCTGACTGTAAACGAATATCGTTGCAAGGCACAGGAGAAAGGGAGTAGGCAGGCATGTTGATAGTCTCAAATTGATGGACTGTTTTATTTTTTGGGTTAGGATTAGGTTGACCAGGCAGCTGAGGTCGTATCGGTACATTAGGGGCAGAATTGTTCTGCAACTGCAGCTGCGACTGCTGATGAGGGTGTTGGGGATATTAAGGAGGATATGGTGGCTGTTGATGTGGAGGTTGTTGAGGAAACTGGTTCCCTGGATGGAAATTCCTCCACCCAGGAGACCAAGAAGTAGGTTGGTGTGGTGGCTGTGTCCAAGGATTCCACGAGTTATAATTTTGTATTGAAGGTTGAGAAGGGTTCCACTGAGAATAAGTTGAAGGGAATTGTGTATTCACATTTTTCATATTATTCAAAAATGGAAATGATTCTGGGGTCATACCTTGGTTTCGAGGTTGCTAAGGTTTCTTTTGTGCAATGAAGTAGGTCGGTTCCACCTCTGGAGTTGATGCCTGCAGAGAATCCTTCACTTGGGGAAGTGAGGGGCATTCTTTTGTGTCGTTGTTTAGCTCGCACAACTAACACACCTCTACCTTGTCAAGCGGGCACTCCCTCAGAGGGTGGTTCTTTCTACATCGAGGGCAGAACACACCTAGTGTGAGGTCCTCTACTGCCTGTTTTTGCTTTTCCTTCAGGACGTCGATTTCCAAGGAGATAGAGCTCATCATTTCTATTTTAAAATTTTCAAGGAGGTTTCCTATCTCTGCATAGGTGGCTCCTCCATTAGATGAATTCTGAGTTCTGTTGAAGACATCACGTTCTAGCTTATCCCGTTTGTCCCGTCTTTTATTCCTGGAAGATCCACTGGAGTACCTTTTACATAATTCCATAATATTTTTGAAAGATTCCTTGGATATATCCCCCTTTCCTAATAGGTTTAACATATCTAGGAAATCATCCCTAATCCCGTGAAGTAGGATTATCTTGAGCACATCTAACCCCATGTTCGTCTGTCCAGCTCTTTGCACATTATATAAGAGCCTTTCTAAAAAATCTTCCAGACTCTCATCTTTCTTCTGCACCATTTTGAACAATTCTTCTCTTTTGTCTTTGGTGTTGCAATATTCTTGATATTTCTCCAGGAACACCTGTTTCATCCTGTCCCAATTAGTGACAGTTCCACCTCCTAGGCTCATGAACCAGCGTAATGCATTGTCCTTCAGAGTGGCAAGGAAGAGCTTGAGCTTTTGTGCATCGGTGACATAGTCATAGCCGCGACAGAGGATATCAAACTCGAAAAGAAATTTGTCTGGGTCCTTTGCCACTTTTCCATGGAAGCGAGGCAACACCGATGGTGATATATTTTTCATAGGGGCTGTCCCTTTTGGCTGCTGAATCTAGAATTGAAGTGTAGCCACTGTCCCTTCAGGCAGGGAATGATTTTCATGATGATGGTTTTCCCCCATGGCCTCTTCCTCGTCAGATTCGTGTCTGTTACTCATCACTTCTTCTGTTTTCTCTTATTCGTTCGTTCCTTCGTTCCTCTCCTCATTCTTTTCTTCGTTCTTTTCTTCATTCTTCTCCTCATTCTTTTCTTCGTTATTCCACTGATCAACAATCTTCTGGTGGAACTGTGTCCACTCTTCTTCAGTTACAACCTTCCCATTAATGTGGTAGATCGGGCTTCTACCAGCGGGTCCGGTTGTACTAGCTTTGTCCTCTCCTGCAGGGGTATTTGAGGAATCCGCGGCTGCTTGTGTGTTCTTCACTGTGGACCCTAACGCTGGCGCCCCAGGATCGGCAGGGCTTCTTCTGATAGGCGTTTCCTAATGGCAATCCCTGGTGGATGAATCAGTTTTGTCAACAAGATCGTCAATGGATGTTATTCTGCCCAATTGTGGACCTCGACCGTGACCCAAACCACCTGCACTGTTAGTATTTTGTGGGGTTTTGGGAGTCGAAAGATGATCACGCTTTACCCTTCTTGTATTCATGCAACCTAAATCATTACAACGAAAAATGGAAAAGACTGAATAGAAACAATTACAGGATGCAACTAATGATGGTGTTTAATCTTTATCCTTCCTCGGCAATGGCACCAAAATGTCGGGCACCCAGTATGCAAGTGAATTACATCTAACATACAAAGTGTACAATATTTATTGTCAACCCAGGAAAGTCTTGTATTTCAAGGATAACATGCACAGTATATGCTTAAACACGAAATCACTATAATTGAACAATACTATCCTCTGTTCGGCTATGCTCATCCCAAGAATCTAATTAATCTAGTTACCTTCTAAGGAATGCAATCACAATCACCTTCTGCTATGTCTTGATATAAGAATGGAAAAATAAAAGTCACATCTAAATTACGATTGCAGATAAAGGGAAATCCTGTTCACACCACTTAATGATTAACTCAACTATCTAATCTGATTGTCCTAGGAATCCAAAAACATAAATTGAATATTGATCTAGGAATTCAAAATACAGATATTGAGTTCAGTTGTTCTAGGAAATTGAAGTACAAGAATGAAATTCTGTAATCATAAAAATAAGAGACAAGCTACAAAGATTCATGGAAACGACAACTAAAAGATCTAAGGATGAACAAAGCTGTTACAGTTACCACACGAATTGCATAAGAAATAATTACCTACTCAGTCGACTGTCACACTGTGCCACTACAGGTATCCAAGGAATGCAATTACGACACACTGTAAATCCACACTTGTTACAGCTTCCTACGAAGAAATAAAATTAACATAACATCACAAAACAAAATAATTGAAAAGGCCTAATTTAACTCAGTGATCCCTGTGGAAGGCGGGCCCAGCCTTCACATAGAGATGTTGGCTGAACATACGTAAAAACCTTTAGATCATAAATAATTCCTTGTATTAAAAGACATAATGATTACACAATTCCTCCTCACAGCTAATACAATGAATTGATTATATGTTCAGCAACCCCTGGCTCAAAACAGTTCTCCATATTTATACAATGTAAATCATAACATCCTATCCTATTATGGGGCAACCATGAAGATCCCTGATCTTCAAGTGCCCTAAATTACAACAGTTGTTACAAACGTAGCAGGATGAAAAATAGGAAACATAGGAAAACTGTTAATCGCCCCAGGAGTGACGATATCTTCAGATTACGGCTACACACAAGCAACAACGCACTGTTGACCTCCAAGTCCGACGCATTGTGTTACAGCTACCTTGACACAGCTTTGTCCAGGATATCGCACTGGAACCGCATTCCTTGGGTAATAATAGGATGGATGGGGATCAGCTTGAGCGATGAATACCCATCATTTTCGTAGCCTGTTCAGCCCAATCTTCCTGCAGTCCATATATCTCAAGATACCTTTATAAACCATCATATGTTAGTGCATTGAGAGATACGAAGCCTTAATTATCACAATCATAAGTATTAATAAAATAAAACAATGACCGTATCATACCTTGGTGTTTTGAAGAGTAGAGTGGGGGTAAAATGTTTATTTGGCATTCTCAATGGGTTAGGATAGAACAAGAAGAGGTAATTAAGGGTGGTCAAAAGAGGCCATTTCTGGGCCCAACAGTATGTCTATGGAGATCAGACCTTTGAAAAAACTTGCTATGGTATATTATGTTATGGCTCAACATTCAGATCTTGTCTTTTTCCTGTTAGAAAGGAAATCATCATCTTTAAGACAAGTGTTTGAGGATGCAAAAGGAGTGGAGGAGAACATCCGAGCTTGCAAAATGCTTCGAGATCAGGCTCATGTTGAAGATATACAAGCTTATGAACATGAAGAAGAACATAGGTATCATTCAGATTTAAGACATTTTTCTTCATCATTTTCAGATTTTCATATGAACAAGGATATAAATGACGCTTGTGTTGATTCTTCATATCAGTTTGTTGACTTTTTAGATGATAATATACTTTCAGTGGATTATAGTAGAAATTTCTTAGTTCTTGCTATAACATTATCATGTTGTGAAGAAGAAGTTGCTGCTCTTCAACCTCTTACTATTGATATAAGAAATAAGCTGTCATTCTTGACTTATGGTCACTTTCAGAATTTTATTTGTTCAAGTTTTGATCAAGGGTTTTATTTAAAGGTCGAGAAGCAGTTTGAAGAGCCCTTGGTTTCCATTATTGAGCCAAAATTTAAAAAGAACAACAATGGAGAGGAAGAGTATGCTTCACTTTATGATGAATATAATGAAGACATTGAAGTTTTAAATCGGAAATTTCATGATCCCGTGGCTTCTTGGATGGAGTTGTATTTTTCAAAGCTTTCTAATGCTCCATCTTTTGGCATACTTCCTATTTCGAGTCATAAGTATCAGTTGCCTACATAATCTTTATTGCATTTATCACATCTTTTGTGGGTTTTCTCAAACAGTAGCATGCATGGAATTATGATTCTCAGTCAAATGGTTTCTTGACTTCACTGGAAGTATGATTACACTTGATTGTGCTGTTTCCTCCGGTTAGAAGTATGAGTAAATAGAAGAATAAGCTTGTTATACGAGCATGCAGATTCTTTTCAGTATGCTGGTTTGTAGCAGTATTTTTTCATTTTAGAGGTAGGTGTTCAGAGTTTGAGAAAGTTGCAGAGATTTGGTAAATGACTCCATCACCCAATGAATAAGGCACAAGGTCTACAGGTTCTTGAAGACTCACAAGGAGGACTTCATCCTGCAGCAAGAGCGAGATGTTATAACTAGATCTTGTTCTTCGTTTATCTATTCTTTTTATCTTAATTTTCAACGGTTGGTTTAAAATGATTTTACATTTTATGTTAATTTTAAGAACTTTTGACAATCAATAATTTTTGTTGGATTTAATGCTTTTAATGGTTGAATTATTTCATTAATTTAGTTTTAAGGTTTGTCTTTTGGGCTTATTAGTTAATATGTATATCTTTAAACTTTCAAAAACTTATAATAAAAGTTTATTTCAAGTTTTCTTTATAATCTAACCCTCATTTTTTAGTCCTTTGTCAAATATTTTCATGAGGAGATACCTATAGCAACTCTGTTTTTCCTATTTTTGTCATTATCATTGGGAGAATATTACGAGGTGATGAAAACGAATTCTGGAAAACCAAAAGAGGTTTTTGTCCACAATAGACTCATACACAAAAACCTCTCTCAGTTTTGCAACAACTATTATTGTTTGAGAGATCCGAATTCATCTTTGTGGCCTATTTTTCAGGGTTTGAATTATTTAATAATTTCCTGTTTTAGTCACAAATTTCTAGCACGTATTCCGATCAATTGAAGGGGAAGTTTTAGAAACCAAGAGATTTTTTGTTCATAACATACTCATTTAAAAAAACCTCTCTCAGTTTTTGCACAGGTGTCCAGGATCGAGAGATATGAAGGCGTCTTTGAGACCCAAATTTTTAGAAATTTGTCAAATTTCCGCAAATCCGATTTGCTATTTTTGGGTGAATTGTCTTTAAATATTTTGAGTTATCATGTAACTAATTGATGTAACTATTTCAAATTTCGACCTAGAAGGTAGTTATGGAACTACTTTACCTTTGTAATGATAAAATGAAGACAAACATACAATTTTGTGTGGGATTTTTCACTAAAGGAGAGGCTTTTGGAGATTTGATTTCTCAAGCTAGAATTTATAATTTTTATGTAAGTGGATGAATATTATTGATTATATATAAACTGATAAGCCCTTTTACCTATCATGATTTTTCATTTCTAATCTGGTTGATTGCTTAGTCTACAATTTTATTTCATGTTTAAAGGTTTATTCATGTAAATGCTTATAGCTTGTGGATGAAATTCGTGTTTCATGTGTAATGATTATGGTTTATTGGAATGTGTTTGATACCCAGTTTATCCAACTTGCATGATTCAGTTCTATATTAGCTTGTTGTTGTTTATTTCCTCCTTGATTAATGAATTTTTCAACCAAAACCCTTAAAACCAATTTTATTTTATTTTTATTTGAGATTGTGTTGGCTTGTTCTTCTAGTAGTCTGAGAACAATTTCTGGCACTAATAGATGGGATCAAGGAAATGTCCACTGTTAGTCTACCATCCAACTTGGGATGTGTAAGGGGGGCTTCATGAGTCCATACAACCCTTACTCCTTACGTATGATAACAGATCTCATCCATCACATTCCGAGTTTAAGTAGTATTGTTAAGTACTACTCTGTTTTGTTTCCATCAATCTAACATGATATAACATAATTATAGATTGAATATCAACAAAAGAAAAGTAGAATTATATGCATTACTTTTCAAACTACTATGCTTATAGGAGAGTAGATATTCAGAAAAATTGATTGTCAAGAAAAGGCATAGTAGATTGATATGTTTACAAGGATACTAATAGACACTTAAGTTTCGAGGGTTGTTTGTTTAGATGATATATGATGGAAATTATCAAACATGTATGTAAAGTGTAATATAGTTTGTAACTTGAAAAAAATAGCATATAGAAAAATATATCATCTTCATATCTAATGTATTTTCTTTGTATATAAAAAAGATTAAATCTATACTTACATGTGATAATAAAAAGAAAAAAACCCTGTTATAATCATACATTTACAGAGATAAAGATATAGGTAGTATGCAATTCCTAATATGAAGGGTAAGATTTGATTGGTGGTTTAGATATATCACGCATATTCAGAAGGGTTAGGAGCTAATTTATTTGGAATTAAGTATAATAAGAGGAAATGTGCCAATAGTGTTGACAAACTAGATTGAAATTAGAGCAATGTTTGTAAGTACTCTGCTTTAATATAGTTTGTAACTTTTAACTTGAAAAAGATAACATACAAAAAATATCATCTTGACATCCAAAGTAGTTTCTTTGTTATATAAGGAAAACAAAATCTATATATTTTTTTATCATAATAAAAGTAATAAAAATAGTTCAATTTCATTTATTACATCAATATTATATAATCTTTATAATGTGCAAAGTTCTTAATCATCAATGTAAAAAACTATATATTTGGTAATGGAATTGTTATTGAAGATCTTATGAAAACAAGGCTAATCAATTGCATGGATAGATGAGAGGAGACCTTTGATGAGATTGGAACACAAATTCTACAAAGGGAGTACAAGATTTTACATCTAGTCTACAATATTGTCTTAGATAAAATTTAGCCACTAACTATTATCTTTAGCTATTCATATGTTTTCTTCAACTTGTTTCATATGAAATCACATTCCAAGACCAATAAAATCATAATGTATTTTTAAATTTCTAAATAAATGTAATAAATAAAATTGATTTCAAATTGATTTATTTTGTAATATCTATTTTATATGAAAAAAATGTATAGTTAAATACAACATAAGGATTTGAAGATTTTAAATGTGAATGCATAGATAATGTTTATTACTAAACTATATTAGTTTTTCTTGTATTGAAGCTTTTAAATAGGAATGCATAAATAAAATTTATTAAAAAAATATATTGTTTTTTTTGCATTTTTTATTTGAAAAGGAGGACCTTTTTTTTTCATTGTAAATTTTAAATTTAATCCTCAGATTGAAAGCTTTGAAAAAATATTAAAAATAATTTATTTATAAATAATAATATATAAATATTTTTTATAAATACAAATTAATAAAAAAATTTTAATGCATAACTAAAAATGTGTATATAAATTTTTATGGTTTTTTAATAATAAAATAAAAAAAATTAACTTAAAAAGAAATTTGAAGAACAACCTCATTGGAAGGGAAAAGCTATAATTGGTACGAGTTGATTATATTGTTTGGGGGATGGCCCTTCATTGCACCATTCTACACTAAAATGGGGAGAATCAACTATGCCCAAAATGGCATGCACAATTTACATTATACAAAATCACAATGTCTAGGCAATTTTTTCCATCTGAGTCTGTAAAGAAGTAAACATAAACGACTTGACTTCCTAGAACTAAGAATTATATAAAGGAATAAAGTCCTACCCACTGTAAAGAAGTAAACATAAACGACTTGACTTCCTAGAACTAAGAATTATATAAAGGAATAAAGTCCTACCCACATATTTAATAAAATAATAAAAACAATCTATGCTCAAATAATTTTGATTTGAAATTATAAAATACAAGTTCTCTATGCAAAAGAAATATTAATTTAGCATGGATTTATAGTGGTATGGAAAAGCTGAAAAGACTGTGTTCATGGTATAGTTTAAAAGTTGAACTTCTCTTCCCCGAATTTCCCTCTCTATGTGAGGTCAAGGTCAGGTCACTGCTGCTAGATTCTGATTGCATTGCATTGGTCAAATGCATAGTTTGTACGCCACAAACATAGTTTGGTCAAGAGCAGTTGAGATGGATGATATTCATTAATTAATATAGATGGCACCAGGAACAGAGGAAAATTCAATGTTAGTTGTGTCCTTTCCAACGTATTCAAACCCTCCAACGTTTAATCTTCCATCTGTTGTTGTTGCTTTGCTTTTCTTATATTTTGACAGCCAAAGTATTACGTTACAGTGAGAAAACCCTCCACAACACGTTACAAAGAAAATAAATTGTAATTAGATAGGTGTATGAGGCGACATAGAAAGGAAGAGGTAGGGGACACGTGGAAAAACGTTGAGGCATGCATGTGGCCGCCTGTAACTCGTTTAAATCATCGACAACCCTTATAAACCAAATGAAAGGGAGCAGTAGAACAGAGTTTAAACAATCCCAATTGGTGATTATGAGATACTTTGTTTTGTTTCCAAAACCAGCGACAACATTAACACGAGGAGGATGATTTTAAATTTGAGTTGCATCAATGTCTGCAGGTCTGGATCCCCACTTTTCCTACACGGTAGTATACATGAAAGACGTGGGAAAGTCTGCTGAATTCTATTCCAAGGCATTTGGCTTCAATATTCGTGGTCTCGATCACAATTGCAGCAAAATTTGCATGTCGTTCTGAATGAATGAATAAGTGAGTTTGAATTATAATGGCGATGTTGCAGGTGGGGGCAACTTGAAAGCGATTCAACGACGATTACGAACTCCCACCTGTAGAACAGCGCGAGGCGGATATAACAGGCAGAGTGCAGATTGCTGAAAAGTACAAACCCATTCACTACGTTGAGCTCTGCTTCACCTATCGTGATGTTGTTGTAGCTTTCAAGGTCGGTAATAATTTTTAAGGTTCAAACAATACAATCGATTATAATTATCCTGTACTGGGTACTGATGATAATGGTTGGTTTGCTTTTCTTTGTGTTGTATTTGACGTAGCATGCGGTCTGTTTTGCTTTGCTTTGTTTTTCTTTGTGCTGTATTTGACATAACATGCGGTCAAGACAGGAGCGATGGCTGTGTTAGCCTCAGAAAGTAAAGAGTGGGGCAGAAGGTGGGATATGTTCGAGATATTGAGGAAGTTATTATCCACATTGGAAGCTTTGTTTCTGAACCACCAAAACGATCTGCCATTACATACCCACTTCTATCAGAAATTAGCCATTTATCTCTGAAATCAAATGTGACGGTTGGAGCACAAATACCTTTTTATCAANTCTCTTCCTATCTGATTTTACTAAGGTATGTTGTTGAATTATTCATGCGTTGAGCAATTATATTTATTGCATACATTAGTTATATACATGATTTATTGTATGTACATTAGTTATATACATGAGTGTTGCAAATTGGATGGCAAGAATAGCTCTTAAAAGTTTTCCTTTCTCTATATTCTTATATATTCTCTAAAAGTTTTCTCTTTCTCTATATTCTTATCTATTCTCTACATTAGATGGTGGATATATAAATTCAACATAGGTGATAGGTAATTATTTGGCAGTCCCGTGGCTAGGCGTCTACGCGTCTGTGATTCAATATGTTTATTTTCTTGAACTATTTTTGAATCTCCTTTAGTTTACTTTGTTGATTATTGCACAACTCGTGGAGAGTGAACGTGAGCCCATGGGTGAATTTTCTCTTCCTATCTGATTTTACTAAGGTATGTTGTTGAATTATTCATGGGTTGAGCAATTATATTTATTGCATACATTAGTTATATACATGAGTGTTGCAAATTGGATGGCAAGAATAGCTCTTAAAAGTTTTCCCTTTCTCTATATTCTTATATATTCTCTAAAAGTTTTCTCTTTCTCTACATTCTTATATATTCTCTACATTAGATGGTCGATATATAGATTCAACGTAGGTGATAAGTAATTATTTAGATTCAACATAGGTGATAGGTAATTATTTGGCAGTCCCGTGGCTAGGCGTCTACGCATCTGTGATTCAATATGTTTATTCCTGTGATTCTGAGCATGCAATAAAGAATGAAACCGAAAACAATATAGCAAGCCAAGCTGGAAAAAAATACCGAATAACCTATTCGAGAGTTCCGTTCGGGGGTCGTTGGTCTCATAACACTGTTTCCTCTAATTCTCTAATTTTTTAGCAGAAGGTCGCTGGTCTCATAACACTATTTCCTCTAATTCTTTAGCAGACCTTTCTAGCTCAATGTCTTCAATGGTAAGAATAAACTTTCCCCTTTTGTTACAGTCGCCTTTCTTTCCCCTTTTGTTACAGTCCCCTTTTCTATTCCTACAACGACAACATCCGCGTCGCATCCCCATATGCAGAGTGATGGTGGTGTTAAGCATCCTAATAATGAATGCATATAGGCATCCAAAACTGATCCCCCTTTTCTATTCCTACAACGACAACATCCGCGTCGCATCCGCATATGCAGAGTGATGGTGGTGTTAAGCATCCTAATAATGAATGCATATAGGCATCCAAAACTGATCTAAACATAGTCGGTCGAAGGTTAGTCGGTCTACCTTACACATTTACATTCAATGCAGACATTTACATTCAATGCAGGTTAGTCGGTCCTTACATTTACATTTACATTCAATGCAGGTTTTACATTTACATTCAATGCAGGTTAGTCAGTCGGTCGAAGGTTGGCCTCAATGCAGACATAAATGCTTTGATGTCTTCAATTCCTAATTTGACGTGAAATCTCATCTATTTGTCTATCATGATCCATGATCCACTGATCCATAACGCATAATACTCGAGCAACGAGTGGAGCTTTCAGAACAAATCTTCACTGCCCTTTTGTAAGTGTAATTTATTACACTATATGGTACTTACTGTCTTATCTTACTACCTGTCTTAGTTACTAGCAGGGTTGTATGCCACTGACAATCAAAATGTCTTAAAGTCTTATCTTACTACCTGTCTTAGTTAGTAGCAGGGTTGTTTTCCACTGACAATCAAAATGTCTTAAGAAGCACTAACGGATCGGGTTTATTTATTACCAACCAAGGTTGCTAGCTAGCTGTCGCTACTAACGGATCGGGTTTATTTAAATTTATTTGCATTTTAATGCCATTGATTTTCAAAGAATTTAATGGTCACTCTCCCAAACAATACAATATTTAGCATGCTGCAAGCAATATTTACATCTAGCAAGCAATATTTACATCTTGAGCTGCTAGAGATCCAACTACAATATGCTAAATATTGTTTGCTAAATATTGTTTGCTCAGATAATAGTTGGATCTTAAGCTCCTCCATATCCAACTGTTCCTCCATATCCCACTGTTGCAGAAACGACATTGAGCTCAATGGATAGCTAATTCGTACATGAAGATATCGATTTTCGTTACAGCATTTAAAGCTTCACTGGGTATTTCTTGATGACAAACAAATGGCATGACATCATCAATGGCAACTCTTTTTTTGCCTTTTCGGTGCGCTATTTAATATTGTGGGTCCACATTTAATCACCGTTATGTTAAGGGCGTTCAGGATCATCCAGTAGCAAATCAAGTTGGATGTAAGTTCAGATCCCACTATATTTAATCTAGCGAACTTGCTTTACTTTTGAGTATTTAATGTTCCCCTAAAACACATTATGCCAAGCATACAAATTAAATTTTGATTCAGAGATTTGAAGTTAAACTCTGGTTCAGAGGTCTGAAACATTCAGAATATAAACAGACGATCTTGTTAAATTATTGTTCGCAAATGAGTGGAGAATTTTGGTTGAGATGTTTGAAGCATTTAGAATATATTCAAGCTTTGCTTTTACAGGTTTTCAGTTGCCACTCTGGGTAAAGGTCCCTGCTGTAAAGAGACAGGGTTAAAAGAAGGTTCCCTGGACTCGTGAGTAGGACACAATTCTGATCAATTACATTGAGAAGAACGGCCAGGGGAATTGGCGTGCTCTTCCCAAGCTTGCTGGTGTGTCTCTCTATCCATATTTGACCTACTTATATGTCTATTTGAATTAGTTTTACTGACAGTATTTGTAAATTTCTGTGTCCATATATTAGACCAAAATATAGTTAGTATTTTGTTATTTGGATTATATAACTCTAATTGAATAAGAATAATCATGCATCCTGTAACAGCATGTATAATAATTGTGTATATCTGTTTGTGTGTATATGCAGGCTTCTTCGTAGTGGGAAAAGCTGTCTTTGAGGTGGACTAATTATTTGAATCCTGATATCAAGCGCAGCTCCTTTACACAACAAGAAGAGCGATCTATAATTATGTTGCATGCAATTTTAGGAAACAAGTAAAAAACATATTCACAATTTAATTATTTCATATATTCATAATGCTCGTACCAGGGTTTTGAAACAAGCTGTAAAGAAATTGCTGGTACCAGAGTTTTGAAACAAGTAAAGAAAATGCTCGTTCCAGGGTCTTGAAACATCTAAAGAAACATACAAACAATTTAATTATTCCATATATTCTGAATGCTCGTACTAGGGTTTCTAAATTGTTTTGGAGATGGCCTACCATAGTCTCACAGCTATATTCTTAATGTCCGTACTAGGGTTTCTAAATTGTTCTGATGCTTGCAGATGGTCTACCATAGCCTCACTGCTCCCGGGTCGAACAGACAATGAGATCAAGAACTTTTGGAGTACTCATTTAAAGAAGCGTTTGTTAAAGATGGGGCTCGATACCTCGACCCATGCACCCATAGCAGAATCCAATCCCAGTGTGCCACAGTGGTCCGAGGCGTTGGCATTGATGAGACACACGGCACGAAGCAGAAGCTCGGCTCTCGAGAGAATCACTGCTTATGTCCGCTAATTCTTCTGCTGGTCATCACACCAATATCACAGTGGAAATGATCACAATACCTAGCTGCAATAATCCACCCACTGACTATTTCTTGAAGACGTGGAATTTAGAAGCAGGGAAGGTGGAATTCAGGAAAGAGTCTAGCAAGAGGATGTTTATTAACAGCTTTGGCGATTCATGTCATGTCTTTGATTTAAATCATCATCCCAATAGAGGAGTAGATGATCAGGTTTTATCCTCTGAAATTTCCATGTCCCCAGAACCTCCAGTTCGGCTTCTTCCTTGTGCGGTTAGGTTTCTTCCAGGATAGTTGAGATCAGGATTTGACTGATAAAAGTGAAAATGTATATTTATATATTAAATGGTTTCTCTAATTATAATGCTTTATTCTTAGGAGGCGTTGATGAGGATAGATAGATGATGTCAGATGGATATGCTTGATGTTTCCAGGATACTTTGTTTCAAAATCAATGTCTTAGCAGTTGGAAGTGTACATACTTTGTTTCAAAATCAATGTTTGGGGATGAAGCATTTGCAGGTTTAGAAGGTTTTCAAGTGGTTATAAATTGGGCAAAGGACCAAGAGAATTTAAAGTTTTTGGATCTTATTTATTGGTTAGATAATATTAAAATCATGAAGAGTAGGTTTATTTGGATATCCTTTAACCATGTTTACAGAACTCAACCAAAACCAAGAAGCTGACTATCTATCGAAACTTGTTTTGGGAACCATGTTTACAGAACTCAACCAAAACCAAGAAGCTGACTATCTATCTCAACTGGTTTTGGGAGAAATAGATGGCAAAATCCAGTGTTTTTTTTTCTTGAAAGAAACTGTTTCTAGTTCTGCTCATTTAGTCTTCTTTTAAGTAAGGTATATGGATTTTGTTGAAAGGGTGAGGATGTTGTTTATCTTGGGTTGAAAATGTTGGAATAATGTAGAAATGATAGGCAGATTGACAGGGATTGAGTTGATGTGTACTTTCTATATTTAGCATGAATTGGTTTGATACCATTCCAGTATGTGCGAGCCTTTGGCTCTGCACTTCCTCCTCTTCAAATTCTTAAGTTGGTATCAGAGCAGATCTGGGTTTAACTCCCTAGCGGGAGTGCCCAGGATCCTGAGGGGTCGAGCTATTGGTTGGTGGGTGAGAGAAAGAGTGGAATCTTCCTTGTTGCTGTTAATTAAGACTGAGATTTGTGCTGTAAACCTGTTGTGTGTTACCTAGAAGAGCAGGCCGCTGAGACGTCAAGGAGAAGGCGTGAGGTGTGAGAAGACGCTGCAATTCATCGCTGGAGGAATTAAACGTTGAACCTGCCTGGAAAGAGTAGAGGAACCTGCCTGGACGCTGAATTAGACGCAATCGCTAGAGGAGCCTGCGTTGATTGAAAGTGTTGCTCCTGTGAACCTGAAGTGAACCAATCGCCGGAGGAGTCTGCGTTGATTGAAAGAGAGCCGACTGCAGTAAATATGCAACCAATTTCACGTTATTAAATTGATGTGGAGCCCTTTGTGGCCTGCTGTTGTGAGAGTGCCTGATTGGCATCCTGTTGTGAGAGCCCTGTGTGGTCGGTTGAGAAGCCCTGTGTGGATGGTTGAGAAGCGCTTGGTGGCCTAGAGTTGAGTTGTATCCTCCTGATGCTCCTGATGCACAGTGAAGCCCCTTTGAGGCTCTATTGTGGTGTGAAGAAGGGATCGCTGTATCCATCCGCTGTTGAGAGACAGTGAGAGTTTATCGGATCGCTGCTTTCTTGGATTGTTGCCCAATCATAGCTGATCTGAGCCTGTTATTGAACCTGTTGTTATGAGATAGCCAGATTGGTATCCTACTATGTGAGAGCCCTGTTGGTGGCCCGTTGAGAGCCTTATTGGCCTGCTGATTGTGAGAGCCCTTAGTGGCCTGTTGAGCGAGCCATCGGTTACAGGCAGAACTGTTGTGTGAAAGGCGTGAAGATTGGTTCTGCGTGTGAAGGAGTCAGCGTGGAGGAGATAGTGTGAAGGGTGCTGCAGCCATCGATTCAGTGTGCACATCATTGGAGAATTAGATGCTGTGAAAGCCTGACCTGCTGCCTGAAAAGAGTCGTTGATCCAGTGTGATCGTTGTGGCTGTATGAAGGTTCTCTCTTTGTTATTTTTTTTGGCAGAATAGTTCTCTGAATCGAAAACTATGCATTTTCAGTTCTTGGGATTAAATTCTTCTGCATTTGCATTGAAACGAGATTGATGTCCATATGAGATTGATATTCCATATGTTGCATCTGAAGAAGAAGAGCTGCACTAGACGGGTTCTGTTGCAATCTTAAAGCGAAGAAGACTGTGATGGCGGCTTCAAAGGGTACGTAGATCGTCGCTGTGTGAGACCAATGCTTGTTGATCGATAAAATAATGTTTGGAGAGGTGCCAGAGTGAATTGAAAAGGAAATTGGAGTGAGATGCAGAAGCTCTGTGACCTCCGGTGGAAGTCGAGGTCGTCCATCTATTAGAAGATATTCAAAGTTTTCATGCTGCATAGAGGAGAACGTTGCCACTGTTTTCTTACCGTGGAACTATATTTCCCACGGAGTACTGAAGGCTATAGAGCCACAGAATCAGGAACCGAAATGCGCATGGAGTTATTGCACAGATTGTTGCCAGCGTGAGACCAAAGGCCAAGAGCCTTGGTCTATTGCGTGGAAAGAGTAGAGAAGTCTCTTGTTGCAGTGCCGCCGTGAGAGAGAGCACTGTTGGATCGTGCATTACAGCTGCTTCAGAAGAATTTGCAGAAATTGCTGCATACATCCACTTGTTGAGTACATTGTGGACGTCGTGTAAAAATGAGAATCTCGCTGGTAGAGTGGCATCAGCTGTATAAGGAGCTCGCAAATGATTTGTTCCTGAGTGCAATCAAGGAAGCTGTCATGGGCCGGAAAAGTAGAATTAAACATTTCAGAAGGGAACTCAAACAGATGGGAAGAAAGATTCAGATTGTAGCCGAGGAACACATACCTGATGGAGACCAGGATCAGATTGTAGATCTGGAGTAGATTGATGAAAATGAAGAAATAGATGAAATATTGAAAAGGTTAATGCCAGTTCTACCATCTTTTTCAGGTAAAGATTTTGAAATTTGGGCAATGAAAATGGAAGGTTTACTTGGTTCAGTAGATTTATGGAAATTTGTTCAAAACGGTTATGAAGATCCCGCTCAGAAGAGAAAAGATAAAATAACATTATATCTTGTTAGCTCAGCATTGGATAATGACATATTGTCTGATGTGTTATATGAATTTGGTGAAATAGAGAAGGCAAAAATGTTTTGAGATATTCTAGAGATGAAGTTCAGTGTGAGGGGGAGCAAGATAGCTGAAGCCAAAATTAATAACATCACTGCTATTGAAAATAGTGAGTGTATTGTCAGTCTTATAACTGAAATAAAGACTCGAAATGATTGCATTGAAATCGCAATGATTGATGATGAAAGTGTGTATGTAGCTTATTGTGATAATGAGAATGAAAACCTTGTGGAGGAAGGTCTCTTTGAAGGAGAGAAATATGAAGTCAGATTTGATAAAGACAATTTATCTCATGAAGAGTGGTCAAACTTGATGCATGAGAAACATTTTACTCATGAGTTGTTGTTTGGTGAGAAGAATGATCCACTTACATGCACAAATCAAGTGGAAGACAACTTTATTGTTGCAGAGAAGGAAGGTGAAGAGGAGAAAAATCAGAAAGCTCTCTTAGAAGAGAAAAATGAAAATAGCAAAAATTGTTTTGATATTCTAATGAATGTTTTTGAGTGTGCAAGATTTACTAAGGAACAATGTGATGTTGAGCACTTAGGTGAAGTGCCAGATAAGTTTGATGAAGAAGAAGATTACATTACAGATACAAAATTTGAGTCAATGGATATTGAAGATGAAGATTCTGAAGTTGAAGAAATTTTTATGAAGTGGAGCCCAGAAGAAATCAAGTTTTACTATGAACTAAAGTTGCAAGAGTCCATTGAGCAGGACAGTGATGACTGCATCCAGAAATGGGAGTAACACATTTATGTGGAGTTGGAAGCATTTGTAAACATTAAAGACAAATGTTCTCAGGAATATGCAGAAGCTTTGAGGACAAAGAACCACAATCAGAAGTCAAATTCCAAAATGTCGAAGAACAAAGTAAAAAGGGCTATGAAGCAGAACAGAGTCAAGATGAAACATATATGGAGTAGCAAGTCAAGGAAGAAGCTACATCTGCATCACTATCTAACATCAAGAAAGGTCAAGATGAAATTGTTAATTTGTAAGCCTAGCTGAGATTGAGACCAGCAGGCATGTTCTGTTATGTTAGATATAAAATCCATTTCTACATTAAGGGGGTATGTTGGAATAATGTAGAAATGATAGGCAGATTGACAAGGATTGAGTTGATGTGTACTTTCTATATTTAGCATGAATTGGTTTGATACCATTCCAGTTTGTATGTGCGAGCCTTTGGCTCTGCACTTCCTCCTCTTCAAATTCTTAAGTGAAAAATTAGATTTTGTTGAAGGTATGTTATCTAGCTGGCAGGCAGTTATTAGTGATGAATTGTAATTGAAGCTAGTCAATTTTGGTTGTTTACTATTACTCTGACGGGATTGTACTTTTGGTACAACGTTCTTTAATAAAAAGTTGTCTTTATTTAAAAGTATATTTTTAACACAATTATTTAATTTATATACATATTAAGTGGAAGCTATTCTTAAATTCCTAAACACCAATTTCATGAAAAAATATCATTTTTTCCATATAATAATTTCATATGTTTAATATATATGATTTTTGTGTATTTAATTTAGTTTTAGGTTAATATTTAGGATCAATTTTTTTTAAAGATGTAATTTTTTTGAGTTTATTTTCCATACATCTTTAATGATTCTTTAATGATTTTTGTGAGGTAATTGAATATCTATTTAGCAATAATGGTGTGTTTAAAAAAAAATCTATACATTTATGTAAATTTTATTATATTCATTGATTTTATAATATTATATTTAAGTTTTCTTCTGAGAGGTTTAGGACAGATATGAAAAGAAATCCAATGTTTTATGATATGCTTTTTAAGTTTTCTTTTATCATTAGAATTTAGAAATTTAGAATAGTTAGTGCTAATCTTTTATCTATTATAAGTTTAGAGTGAAGTATAATAATCGTGTTAAATTTTTTGGATTTGTACTATGAAACCATTTAAAAGTGATACATTTACATTTGAGTGGAAAATCCAAAAAATGTAACATAATGTTATACACTGAATATTTATACTATACACTATGAAAACATTCATACTTCGAAGTATGGATTCACAAGCACGGATGGCCTTGATGAAGGAGTCTCGAGTCTAACAAAAGGATGTTTAATAATAAGAGTTACGAGATTCATCTCATGTGTTTGATTTAAATCATTGTTGAAAATTTTGTAATTACTCCATCGTCGGCTCTGTTTGTGCCAGAAATTGTTTCTAGACTACAAAGAAACAAGCCAACACAATCTCAAATATTCAATAAAACAAAACTAGGTTTTAGGGTTTTGAAAGGTTTTTTCTGGTTGTTAAGTTTTGTGACCAAAGGGAATACATTCATAAGCCAAATAGGAACTAAATAACAAGTAAAGAAGAACAGAGATGCATAATATAATAACCATGTATCCAACAGAACATAACATTGAAGTTCATCCACAACTGACAAACACTACAAGCATAAAGACTATAAACCAACAATGAAATTATCAATTGTGTAGCTAAACAAGCTAGAAATGAAGCCAAAACATAGACTGAAGGGTAAAATGGAGCATATATTTCATAATTCTGTTCATCAAATACACATGAGAGTCATATACTTAGCTTATCAACAAGTCAGGAGACCTCATCTAGCCAGCCAAAAAGTAGAACCCCCCTTCTGTCCCCTTGTCCATATTTTATAATTACAAAGAAGTAGTTCTATCTTCCCTTCATTAGGTCGAAATTGAAACTACACAGCAGTTACATTAACTAACTTTCAACTAATTTACTAAAAATAACAAAATCGGATTTCTCGTAAATATGACGAATTTCTGAAAAATAGGTGTCAAAGAAGCTTCCATATATCTCAATCCCTGACACCTGTGTAAACACTCACAGAATTTTTTGTGAATGGGTCTATTATGGACAAAAACCTCTCTTGGTTTTTAAAAATTCATCTCCAATCAATCAGAATCTGCCCCGCAAGATGAACACTAAAACAGGAAAATATTAAATATTTAAAAACCTTGAACAATAGGCTGCAAAGATTAAACTGAATCTTTCAAACCTTGACAGCTGTTGAAAAATTGAGAGAGGTTTTTGTAAATGGGTATCTTATGAACAAAAACCTATTTTTGTTTTCTAAAATTCCTCTCCATCAACTCGTGGTCTGCATTCAATTTCAGTAACAAAAAACAGGAAAAACAGAGCAAAAATCTCAATAATTTGTTGCATCTGTTTCTGAAAACATCACCAATAAAATATGATACACAGGAAATCTGCCTCAGCAGCCAATATTTTAGAGCTGCAACAGCCATTTGACCACCTGATTCAACTTTAAGACTCAGCTGAAGAACGGTCTTTTCATACTCTGATGCCAAACAAAAACCATCAAACCATCAACAGAACCAATTCTTCTGGGACTTTCTAAATCATTTCTTATAAGAATTAAAGAACATTTAAACATCAAATAGATGGCATGACTCTGCAAATGACTTTTGCAGGTCACAGAGTCTTTGTTGCAATGATGTAAAGAATTCCAAAACGTGGATCCCACCAAAGAGATCTTGTGGATTTCTCTGTCAGGTAATAAGTAACCAAGGAGATCTGCGGCATGTTTCCAAAGCAAGTCCAAACATAGGATGAAAGTATACGGCTTTTGTAGAAAGAAATCACTAATCCTGATCATTAACATCAAAATCTTATGGTGCAAGAAATCTGAAATGGAATCATGGCATGAGTGACTATGTGGAGCAAGAACTTGAATTGAAAATGCTGGAATCAGTTCATTAAATTTTGCTACCATATGCCATTGATTTAAAAGATTCCCTCCTTCCACTTCACCATTCTTTGAAACAATAACATGGACCAAGGAGCAAAGAATCTGAAGTAAAGACCCTAAAACAAGTTCCCTTTCAACATAATGAGGAGCTTTGTTTCTTAGAGACAATGGATCAATCTCACTGTGTATCTTAAGTCCCTTCTGAGTCTTAGAGAGTTTTCTTGTATTTCCATAGATATCTGTTTCCATCAAACAACCCTTTAATTGGAGGTTTTGATGAAATATTTGACAAATTAGAATCTGAATTTTTGGCCATTCTACTCTTTTTTTCAACATCATTCTTCACTTTCTTGGCTGTATCAACTTGAAAATCAGAATATAGCTCTTTCTTGGATTCCATAATTTTATTGCTTGTATCTTTCCTTAGCATTTGCCCTTGCATGTCATTCATAAACTTAGAACCACGATTATTTATTATTGGGTCTTCTTTCAACATTGTTTTCTCTATTCTGTTTGTACTGCCATTTCTATATGGTTCATTCTTTTGTGCCAATAATTCCAAAACACTTTTTGGAAGAGGTGAAATAATAGAACCACCACGTACTTGATATGACATCATAATCTCAATTATAGAAAAAGACTCAAATCATGTAGGTTCTTTGCTTCAATCAAATCCATCTGACTTTTATTTGGGCTACTTTCAAGTGATAGGGAAGTAGAAGGCTGAAGGCCTAAGTCAGAGTAAATTGCAGTATTTTTGTGAATAGAAACATAATCAGAATTCACTTTAACACAAACTCTCAATTTCTGCTTTTCTTCACCGGTCAAATTACTAAGTATTGGCCCTTGTTTCACTGAAAGTGCTTCATCAACCTTCACACCATTCACAGTCATCAAACTTATATTTGCAAAATCAGCTACTCTCACTTCTTTTGCTCCTATTCTGGATGAATTTCCCTTTGCACTCTAACATAACTTTGGAGGCAGATCAACATTTGCTAGTTTGGCGATCTCTATAGACCCATCAATTTTAGGCTTTTGCAAGCTGTAGTTTTGTACTAGCATCTGAGGTTTTTGTTGTGGCAATATTGAAGGAGAGTTCTCTAGCGCTAGTAAAAATGAGCCATGATCTCGAAGCTTAAAGTTGTGGGACTCTTGAACAAACTTCATAGTAGGGAACCCTAGTGTAATAGTTGAATCAACTCCTTCAAAATCCTTAAGAAAATGTCTGAGTAAATTCAGGAGATTGTGGTTCTGCAACTAAGCCAACCCAACTAGCAGGAAAGACTCTTTTGCATCATGCAATACATCTATCCATGATTTTGTGTCTTCTCTTGTCTCTGCACGAAGATGCAGTGTTTTTATTCCTGTAAAGATGTAAAACCTCTTTTCATCGGACTTACTTGCCTTGATGGAAGAAATTTGGATGATTTGGATCTTGTTTTGCAATTTTCTTCTGTTAAAGCAGCTACACACTTACTAGTTTCATATCTACAATTTGCCAGCAATAACCCAGAGTCCAACATTTGATGTATATCCAAGGCTGACGCTACTCCAGTCTTCTCACCAACACTTCAAGGGTTACCCTCACTCCAAGCTTGCTGCAAGTGTTAAAAATCGATTCTTGGACTGGCTGAATGTCGAATTTAAAACTCCAGATGTCTTTGAGTCATTAGCTCACCTCCAACCGCCATGCTGCAAAGCCCTAATTTCCTTCTTCAACTGCCAATTCCAATTCTTTAGCAATGTGTCTTCATTCCAGCGTCTCCACTAGCTTCGTAATGTTTAACTTAGAACCTTTTTCCCATCAATCTCGCCTCATTCCACTGTCTGTCATGATTTTGCCATAAATTTGCATACAGTTGCCAGAATCTCCCTCACCTGAGACCAGACACCTGTTTCACTGATAAACTCAACAAAACATGTATTAAATGTGCTAAATGATGTAGTTAACACCTTAGGGACGAAACCCCCAAAAAAATCGGACTAAAAAATGACTATTTTGGCAAAAATGATTTTCTTGTAGCGCCCTAGTGTAATTTTTTCTGGCTAATGCTACAAGAATCCCTATTTTGTGATTTTTAAACCAAAACTCCAAACTAAGTGTTGTTTTTTTTTTTTGTAAATAAGTTTAAGTAATGTCTTATGCTATTTTTTTAGAACCTTTTAGAAATATATGCATCCAATAAGCCCATAAAAACCATGAAGTTAATTAAATCAAGCAAAAATTAAAAAGAAAAGCTGTAAAATCAACTATAAACCTAAGACTAAAATCAAAATATTTTAAAAGAAACCAAGGTCAAAACTTAAAAACAATAAGAAAAATCATAGTTTTAAGACAAGAAAATGGTTCAAAAATAGAAAACAAAATCAGGCTATAACATGTGGCTCCTGCTACAGGATGAAGTCCTCCCTGTGAGGTTTCAAGAACCTGTAGACTAGTGCCTTCTGTAACCAAAACTGCTTGCTTTTCTGCAAAACATCCATTGGGCTATGGAGTCTTTATTCAATCCTTCACACACTAATATATAAAATGAAAATCAAATCTCTTTCTTCGAAGAACCTTCCATTTACTGAATCAAATTGTAATCCCATTTCCAATGTAACCAGGAAAAAATTTCATCAACCCACCAAAACTTGTTTCCAACTCCAAATATATATATAATCAGAAATATTGGAAAACATGAAAAGCAAAGATTTAACAACTTATACTCACTTTCATTAAATGGTGTCTCTGAAATAACAGATTTATAACTTAGTATTGACTCTAAATAATTTGCTACTGGATTATAAAAATTTCCATAAGTTACCTCTTCCTGTTCTATGAAACATATAGGTTGTCCATAAGAATATTTTGTTCCATGAATATCAAGCAGGCATTGGCGAAAAAAGACATCAAGATCAGTCTTAATTTTCTCCATAATTTTTTGGATAGTATCATCAATAATGTCAAAACTTTGAACCTCATTTTCCACACTATCTTCAAATGAATGACTATCATGCATTAGATTTTGCTGTTCAAGGATAATAGACTAAATGCATTCTTGAATCTGTTGTTCAGATTGTGACATATCACACACCTCACAGATTTCTGAGTCTTTCTTTTCAATTTCATCATCATATTTATTAAAAATTAGAGCATCTTCATAATGATTTTGAATAGCAGATTTATCATAACCATGAATATAAGCAACTTTTGAAAAAATGCGAACAGCTTGGCCTTCATCGATTTTAGTATCAAAACCAAAAGGATTAGAATCTAATTCATCACAGAATTCTTGTCTTGGAACCCTAATCTCTTTATCATAACAAGGGGCATTCTGAGAAATTTCGAATGATGATGCTAAAGGTTTGTCTTTTCTTTCAATACAAAGCCGATCTTTAACACAACAATGATTTCCAACAATTTGTTGAACTAGAGATTGATCTTCAAAAGGATTAGCATTCAAATGGTTATTGAGACTGTTGAAATCATTATGAGAATATTCCAAACTATCTCTACTCATCTCATCACTTGAATAATCCTCAACCTGACCTAAAACAACAACTTGATTATTGTAATGATCATGGAATTCTTTCTTGACAGCAGTATCTGAAAATGTTACCTCTTCATCTTCAACAAATTCTGAAACTTCAACTTCTTCATGACATGTTTTGAACCCTTGATTGTAGTCATCATCATGATTTTTTGAATAAAAAATTGTATTATAAACATCAGCCTGCTCACAACAATCTTTAAAAAAGAGTTCAGCTGAGAACACATACTTACAATGTTTCCGAAAATATGTGTGGAATTCTTTCAGTGAGGAAATGCTAGCAGTGGGAAGAGAAAAATACCAATCTCGTGCATCTTGCTCAAGTGAATACATGAACATATTCATGAGCACATCTTCATGCTGTATATTTAACTGGACCATACATTGATGAAATCTGATGAGGTGATCTGAAGGATTATTCTCTTTGCTTTCTTTAAACCATGGCAGACAATCTCCCCAAACATCCATAGTAGGTACTGGATTTGGAAAACCTGGAATATCAGAAAAAATGAAAGGTGCAAACTTTCGAGCCAGAATAGCTTCCATGGACATCGGCCTTTGCATCTTGAAATAGTGGAGTCGCCAATCAATTTGTCAAGACAGATTTTGTTTTTTCTCCTCAGAAAGAGAAAGGGGTGACCGTAGTTCAAATGAATTAGGGATGAATAAAGCTGGGGATGACTGAAACCTTCTAATTCTTCTAGCTATTTTCAGTATCTGTTATGGGTCTGAAACACCCAGCTGCAAAGGTGAAACAAGTCTGTTTCTAGTTCCAATTCCCCTATTAGCCACTGTGACAAATTAGTGAAAAGTAGTCTTAAAGATGTGCTGGTTTAAGTTCACCTCTTAAAACCAGTGAAATGATAAGTATCCCAAGGAAAAATCTGTTTTCAACTTCGTTTTTCAGCAATGGCGCCAAAGATGTTTGTGACAGAAATTGTTTCCAGACTACAAAGAAACAAGCCAACACAATCTCAAATATTCAATCAAACAAAACTAGGTTTTAAGGTTTTGAAAGGTTTTTCTGGTTGTAAAGTTTAGTGACCAAAGGGAATACATTCATAAGCCAAATAGGAACTAAATCACAAGTAAAGAAGAACAAAGATACATAATATAATAACCAGGTATCCAACAGAACATAACATTGAAGTTTATCCACAACTGACAAGCACTACAAGCATAAAGACTATAAACCGGCAATGAAATTATCAATTGTGTAGCTAAACAAGCTAGAAATGAAGCCAAAACACAGACTGAAGGGTAAAATGGAGCATATATTTCATAATTTTGTTCATCAAATACACATGAGAGTCATATACTTAGCTTATCAACAAGTCAAGAGACCTCCTCTAGCCAGCTAAAAAGTAGAACCCCCCTTCTGTCCCCTTGTCCATATTTTATAATTACAAAGAAGTAGTTCTGTCACATACCCCAATTTTGTAAAATTATGTAATTTGTTTTATTATTTTCTGAAACATTATGTTAAACTTAATCCTAAGTAGGGATTGATGACTCAGCAGAGTCAACAGTTATGGAGTGTAATTGAGAATATTTTATTAATAATAAATAAATTATGGAGACAGCAGCATGGGAGAGCTGTTAAAAGAGGTTACTGGTCAAACTGGGTGTTGGAACTAGGTGGAGAGGCAAAGGACAAGTGGCAACATCCTCAAACACTTCCTAAGTTGCAGGTGGCAACTTCCCTATATTTGGGGTCATGATTCCCCAAGAAAGTGGAATGTGGGCAGGTGGCTCATTAAATGACAGTTATCCCAATTAAGACCTAGGCAATCTTTAAAAGTACTCAATGAAGAGAGCTGAGGCTCCTCAGTTTTTACTCCAGGAAGAATTCATTCAGCTGAATGTGATTCAGGAGTTTTCATTTGAGGAAAAAGGGAAGATAGTAAGGAAGTGATTGTGAGTGATTGT
>LPNX010137663.1:0-11641 GCA_001517045.1 Pseudotsuga menziesii
CCTTTGGGAATGAAATTGTTATATTTCATTTCATCCTGATGTTCCTCATCATCTATGATAGCTCCTTTAAAAGTCTCATCATTTGTCAAGCATTCGATTATTTGCTGATCATCGTCAAATACTCGTAGGTTGGTGATCATGTCCGGCACAGAGGGCCTGAAAAGTAATTCAATCGAACATTTATTATTAGTGGGCACCAGCCTGGCAGCTGATGTGGCTAAAAGATCAGCAGCTGCATTTTTTATTCTTGGAATTGAAATAATGTTGAACGCACGAAAACATTTAAGCAATTCCCATACCTCGTTTTGGTAAGCTTTCAAATGAGGGGAGGCACAGTGTATTTGATTTTTTATTTGTTTCACAACTATTTCTGAGTCCCCAAAAACTTTTAAATTACTAACCTTCAGCTCAATCGCTTTTTTGAGTCCCTGCAGCAATGCTTCATACTCGGCTGTATTGTTAGTACACTCAAACTCTAACCTACAGGACAAGAAGTATTTATTTTTTTGTGGATCAATAAGGACGCAGCTGGCCCCTGATCCTTCTAACGTTTTTGAGCCATCAAAATATAAAGTCCAACAAATATTGTCTACTGAAAATGAATCTACTCCTACAGCTAAATCTACTATTTTACAATCAAGCTCATCAGCTTGAGAAAAACGAAGGATATCAGGCTGGGTGTTAGGTGTGCTGCTAGCCTCTTTCGCTTGATAATTCCCCGGTTCTAGTTCAAGAAAGTAGTTTCCCAATACAGATTCAACTGGTACATTCTTCCCATCCAACTGAGTGACATTGTATTTCATATGAGGTTCTCTCAAAACCTTGATCTGATTAGGACTCCCTTTGTACGGCAACCAAAGATGTGACCAATCTCTGGCGAAATACCCATTTAATTTGGCCAACCAATCTCTACTCAAGACCAAGCCGTAAGCATCTGGTATGTCAGCCACTACAATGTTGATGACTTGGCACACTCTATCATCGGATGCCAGGCGGATTAGCACGTCCTCCATTTCTCCGACTACCTTGACGTCCGTCCTATCCAACTACACCACTTTCCACGTGGTTGGCTTGGGCTGCCCATTTATTTTCTTACATACTGATATGGGCATGACATTAATCGATGCTCCCGAGTCCGCTAGACAATTATGCACGTTATGATTAAAAATTTCAAATGTCAAAAGGAAAGGTGGGTGTTTAGTTTTTGACTTACCTCCACTACTAGCTTCCCCAATTTCTTCTTCTTGCTGCGGCTGATTGTCAGTGGGAAGCTTTTCTTCTGCTGTTCCTAATGCTTTCAGCAATCTTTCTTTCTGCTGGGGTATTTTGCACATTTCAAACAGCGGGACGTTTGCCTTTATCTTCTTTAAATCTTCAACAACGTCATATTCGATTAGTTGTTTAAGGGGCTGAGGTTTACTAGCGCTTACATTGTCTTCGTTTAGCTTAGGCGGCGTTCTGTTTTGCTTCGGATCCTGGATAGTAATGGTAAACTCAGGAATCTGATCTACCAATGCTTTGTCTTGAAATTTCTTTTTGATATTTCTTTGCAACCTTCGAATCTTAGGGAGCAAAATACTGTCATCACTAACTGCCCCTTTGCTCCTTGTTGTTACGTTACCCTCCCTAATATCTTTGCGTCCTTGTGCATTTTCTTCCTCTGCGTCGAGTACGGAGACAGAACTCCATAATGCCATGGTCTCTTCCTCCTGATCTTTTGTAGCAGTAGATGCAGCATTTTCTTTCCTTTCATCATCATCTTCCTCTGTCAACCTCGAGTCCAACATCTGATTCATAACCAATGTCATAGAATTTATCCATTGTGGACAGTTCTTTTCGGAATGGGGTTGTTGATGAAAAGTACAGAAATTTTCCATCCCTATTTCTGTGAGGTTCATGGATGCAGTATTCTGAGAGGGAGGTTGAGCCTGATTGTTATCCTCCCTTTTCTTATAATATGGCCTGAAAAACTTTTGTGTTTCTTTTTCCTTCTCCAAGTCTATGACCTTATTGGACAACTTTTGTAGCATTTTAGCCATGCTATCATAGTCTGGCGTCTTTTATTCTTTAGGCTTGGTGAACAGCAAAGTCTTTCTTCCCACACCTTTCTCTCCTGATTGCTCCGGATAGTCCTCCACACTTTCTCTTTCCGCTTCCACCACTTCTGCCTCTTCGTAGGTCTCCGTCAATGTAGGCTTGGCTCTGCCTTTTGCAAACATGGCCAAATCAGGACCCAAAGCTGAAGTATAGTATTCGATGAGCACTTTGTCTGAAGGCTTATCTGTTTCAGATAAATTTCTTAGATATGCTACAAACCTTTGTGTGAAGCTGTGCACTTTTTCTTTTTTCTCTTTCTTCAATGCACACAGTCCTTTCATGAGGGCAGCGTGAGTCTTTTGGATGGCATATTTACTTCTGAACATTCTCTCAAAGGTATCCCAATCTGGGATAGAATTAGCGGGCAATCCAAAATACCACGAAGCCGCAGCTCCTTTGAGGGTGTGCGGGAAAAGTCTACAAACCACATCTTCATGCTCCCCTGCCTTTAATCCTTCTATAGCCAAATAAAAGCTCTGCAAGTGGTCGTCTACCAATATCTTCTCATTAGGATCAAACTTAGGCAATAACTTTTCGAAGGCTTGAGGTAGGTCGTGCAAAGGTGGAGTCAAATTCAGAGGTGATCTGGCTTTCCATGCGGGCGGTGGAGGATTAGGTGGGGGTTGATTGGCGTTAACACCGGCCATGAGTCCGGGTGGAGAATGCGAAGGTGAAACAACAGGGGTGGGAGGATGCGAACCAATAGGGGAGTGAACAGGAGAGCTGTAAGGAGTGTCTGGGCCTACTTGGTTCAAAGGCAATTCAATCTCTTGTAAGGTAGTCTCCACAAGCTCTTACCAGTCTCCAACCAACACCGAATCTTCTATTATAGGATGATCTTTCTTCTTGTACTCTCTTTTAGGTAACTCGGGGATAATTGGCAACCCTCTGATCTTCTTTACATAAGCACGGGTATGTCTTCTTAGATCATTTACAATTTTGTTGCGAACAGGATATAAATGTTCTCTGTTTTATTCTTCTGGAATTGGCTTCATTGGTCCACTACTTTCAGAATTGTAACCAGTGGAATAATCTCTGTAAAACGGGTTTCCTCGGCCAGCCATGCACTGACGACCCTCCTTCTAGCGCCAAAACTGTTGAGGCCTGGAAATTCGCAGGCGGCAACAGTAAGGGATTCTCCCCAATTAGCGTTCCCAACTAGCCTGCTGACTGTTTGGAATAGGGAATCCGTCCGGTTTCTGGTCCGGCTACCGTAGGTCAAGAAAACAAATTTAAAGGGGTTACCGGTTGTGGCCCGGCCCACCGAGTTTTTGTATTTTTTGACTTAAAGGAATGATATGCAAGTGCCTAATTAAATGTAGGGTGAACAAAATGCAAGGAGCAGTCACAAAGTGATGCGCAGGTTCTTACCTCTCGTCTTGCTCACAAGCATCTCACTAGATACAAAAGAAATACACTAACTAAACTATCCCTAGGGAGCATGGTTATCATCTTGACTAAGCAATACATTATCACATACAGTAAGAAAAATCATAGATAGCTGATACTTCTCTCACAGCACATGAAAGCTTACAAATATTCAAATAACCAGATAGCCGATTATTCTATAACAACATTTATTGCTCTTAGTGAAAGTGCATCCCAGAAAACTACTGAAGAATAATCAACAAGAACATAGGTTCAAAACATCAAATATTCTTACAGCAAATGAAATACAGCTAAAAACGAAATAGTTCATCTTCAACATTATTCATCGAATTGCATTGATACATTCCACTTCTTTACTCTTTCCAGTAGACAAAATTGCAGTTCACTTTGCAAAACGAAGTAGTTCCTCTTACAAGCCAACCATTACCCTCTTTTCTCCCAGAAAAAAGCCCCTTTTCAGCCTTCATTCCAACTATTTAAGCTACCTCCCTTGTCCTCTAGGTTCCCTGGCGTGTGACCTTTTTGCACCTTTTCGATTCAGCTTCTCCTCTCGTCGTTCCATTTTCTTCAATCATTTCCATAGGCATTTTTTTTTACCTCCTGACAGTAATTGTTGAAAACGCCTCGTTGAAGCCTCTGTCATCCGCTTGGATTGTCCTTTTCCTCGCCGTGGGCCGTTCTAGCGATTTATGGAATTCTCCCTGCATACAACTTTAGTGCATTATCCACTTATATGAGACATTAGGCATCGAAAACTTTTAACTATGATGAAAAATCCACAAAACTGGCCTGGTTCACCCAGGCGAGAATTCACGAAAAAGAAACGGCGGTCGGGTGAGACTTGAAATGGATGGGCTGAGAATACGGCATCGGATGGGCATGGTTTTAGGGGCCACAACGGTGGAGGAGCACAAGAAGAAGGTGAGTGAAAACATGGGCGTCATAGGCAATCGGGCGGCGGAGAGAAGTGGATCGGAAGCTGAACAGCTCTTCCACCTGCAACGGCGGACGGGACACAGGTCCGAGACAGGCGACGAGGGAGAAGGATAGCTTGGGTGAGGGACGGCTGGTCGGACGTCAGATGAAACTTGCATCGGCAGCTGAATTCATCTCCTCAGTCGCAACGGCGGGTGAGCCGGAACTCTAGAGCAAGCGATTTACAACCACGAATCGGGCGTCAGGTGACACTTCAATCGGGCGGAAACTTTGGTCTAGGAGCCGTAACGGTGGGTGAGATAGGACTCAACTTCTTTCAAAAGAGGCCCGATTCAAAGAGAAAACTAACAGCGCTAAGGCCCAATTGCGGCCAAAACATCAATTTTCTTTGTTGAGGAAAAAATTTCAAGCTCTACGGGTACTAGAACAGACCACGCGACTTGAGCTGACTGAACGAAGCAAGCACGAAGGTGGGAAATCAACCTCAAATGCAAATATATGCTCAAAGGCGCCAATCTTTCATCAATCGATCCAAATAAACAATGAAGAGGAGGGGTCCCAGAGTTTAAGTGAAAAAACTAAAATCGAGGAGAAAGGTTGCGGCAGCAACAGTATCTTAGCCTCATCAGTTTGCATCGAATGGAAAATATTGTTAAGAAAAGTTGACATGGTGTTATCACTCAGCTCCATTTCATTTAGATGCAACCTTTAGCATTCTCAACTACTCCATTAGATCTCCAACAAATTTTGGATCGATATGCATGTGTGTTTGTTGAACCAGTGGGATTTCCACCTTCCCGACGCTAGGACGACCGTATTCCTCTCCTTCCTAGAAGAATCCCTCCAAACATCAGGCCCTATTGCTACCCATTTCACCACAAGATAGAAATTGAGATGCTTGTTCATGACTTACTGAAGCAGGGTGTTATTCTCCCTAGCACTAGTTCCTTCTCTTCACCGATCCTTCTAGTTCGGAAATCATATGGGTCATGGTGCCTTTGTATCAACTTTCGAGCACTTAATTACATCATAATCAAGGATAAGATTCTAATTCTCATTGTTGATGAGATTCTAGATGAACTCCATGGTGCTCATTTTTTCTCCAAGTTGGATCTTCGTTCTGGGTATCACCAAATCCGGGTCCATGCGAATGATATCCCTAAAACAACTTTCTTCACACATGATGGCCATTATGAATTTTTTGTCATGCCATTTGGCCTCACAAATTCCCCTTCCACATTCCAAGAATTGATGAATAAAATATTTTGGACCTACTTTCAAAACATCATTCTGGTCTTCTTTGATGATATCCTCATCTATAGTAAAGCCTGGGCTGAGCATATTCAACATATGGATCTTGTACTGCAACTTTTCTGTGATCATCAACTCTGTGCCAAACAATCTAAATGTGTTTTTGGGCAGAAGGAAGTAGAGTATATTGGGCATAGTGTTTCAGCACAAGGGGCTCATGTCGATCCTACCAAAATCGATGCCATGAAAAATTGGCCACATCCTCAGACCTTGAAAAGCCTTCGTGGGTTTTGTTGGAGACATTTACCACCATACACACTCTTTTTGGTCAAATTGGCCTAGCTAAACCACTATCCTAAGTATAATTGACATTAATTGACATCAGTGGAGCATTAATTGACATCATCCAGTCACACCCACGCCTACCTACAGTCAAGGAGGCTAACTTCACCTTCTCCTATAGTCAAGGAGGATAACCGGAGCACTCCGGGGGTGATCTGAGTGATATTAATGGACCTAATTGCTAACTGGTGGTTACAATCAGTTCAACCAGTCAGTTAAGGTGCCTCCTCTCATTAAATATATTATTTAATGATAATTTATTATCATTGAATGATCTGGAGTCAACAAGGGCACCTCCACCAACTTCTGATGATTAGTTCAGCTTTATTTAACCTCATCGGGGTTCATTAAAGTCATGGAGCACTAGCACTTGATGGATGGATTGCTATGACATGTGTTTGATCTCCTTCAGTTGAGATTTAGCCATTTATTGCAGTCTGACTTCAGTTACGGTTTGGTGAGTCAATTAGGGTTTTGGCCAAGTGGTTAACTGAGTGTGAACCAATGGTTTAGAGTCAGTTAAGCTAGACTAACTGATTGATTGCGAATTACCTCCTTAGGTATTTGAATTCCTCACTCATTCAAGCTATTTCTTGACATTGTTATTGTAACTATTCATTGTTTATTGAATATACAGAGAGGAAACCATTTTGGTTCTGATTAACACCATTTCTGAGTTATTTGTTGATTATTTCTTTTTGAGATTAATTATTTGTTCCTAGATCAATGTGAAAGATTAATATGGTATCAGAGCTTATGGAGAGATGAAGATCTATCTCTCAAAAACAAGCTTTTTGACAGATTTTTGCATGAAATTTGAGAAATAGCTCAAAAATCCAACACTGCACCAAAAGCCAAGGCTTACCACTTAATACCCCAAGTAAAGAATTTGTTGATCAAGCTTGCTAGATTGATTATGCTGGGTGTGATGAAAGACTAAAATGTGTAGGCTGTCTGACCTTACAGTTCCCCTTTTGTTTTGATTTGCAGCTTTTAACAGGTACAACTTCGAATGGACTTGTCAATCCCTCTTCTCACCCCATTCACAAGCTATTCGAAATGGAAGTTGAAGATGATTGCATCTCTGAAGAGACGAGGTATCTATGAGGTGTCTATTGGAATTTGACAAGAGTCTTATGAGAATGATAATGACTAACTAAATGACGGTGATAGAGCTTTTGTAGCAGTATTTCTAGCCCTTTCTCCTAGCTTGCGCTACCTTATTGGTTCTACTGAATACCCAAAGGAATTCTGGACAAAATTGGATAGAACCTTTGGCAAGCACAATGAAGATCATAATAGCACTTTGGAGATCACATCCAGCACCACAAGAGTTCTTTACTCAAATTTATTAGCCTCTACTATCTCTGATGAAGTTGTTCAAGATGAAGATGAAGCAGAATCTTCTACACATTCAATTCGAATTGAAGAAAGTCTCCATGCAGTGACTCCTTCTCCTGATGCTCCGAAAGTTCATGAAATCTATGATATCTCATCTCCTCATATTTCTGAAATAGAATAAGACATTCAAATCTCTGATATTGAAGAAAAATACCACTGCACTTCCATGCAAACATTCACCGGTGATTTTCCTTTGAATTTTGTGCAAAATTTACCAGTAATTGCTTCCGAAAGTGAAGAGAAGATTGATTTTTCTTCCTCTAATGCTGCTGCTGGTGTGAAAATATGTCAAAAACTGGATATTTTGGAAGAAATATCAGATTATAAGAGGGACACATTTTCTCCCCGTGATCTAGATCTTCTAGCAAAATCTTGCAGGATTGCATGCACCAAAATTCAGAATTTTGAAGAAAAAGACAAATGTGCATCCACCGTCTCGGTTGACCATACTTTTGGATCTAATATGAAACTTATTGGATCTGATATGATATTATTTGGATCTGATCTGATATTTATTGGTTCAAAATTTTAGGTTCATAAACCTTTAGTACTACTTGTAGCTGTTCTCATCAACGGTGTGAAGAAACAAGTACCGCAAGTCTCCTTCGAAACTGCTGCTGGGGATTTGATTTCACTTCACAGTTTTGGATCTGTTGTGAACTTATTTAGATCTGATTTACTTTCTAATATGATATTATTTGGTTCATATTTTAAAATCCAAGAGCTTTCATTCATGCTTGTAGCTGCTTTCACCAATTCCGGTGTGAAAAATCAAGTACCGCAGTTCTTCTTCAATTTTGATGCTAGGGATTTGGTTTTAGTTTCCTCATATGAGGTTGCTGATATTTTATTATGTGATTCATTAGATATTTTAGAAGCTATATCAGATTATGGAGCTCAATCATTCGCTCTCCAGAGTCCCATGGCTTCTCTACCTTTGGTCACATGCTCATCTCCTCACAGAACTAGTAAAGAGGAAGACATACTGCATCCGTTTGGACACTTGCTCCTAAAAATTGGGGCTGATTTTATGATTCATTGTTTGCTATTGAAGGCTGCAAAATATCCATTTCTTGAGTGTTCCACACATGGTTTGAATCCTCAAGAACCTTTGCTCTTTCTTTAGATGATTTCAGCTGCTCTACATGGGTCCAGTTTTCACCGTGCAGCTGTTTATATTTCTGATTTAGTTGAGTACATTGTTATTCTTCCAAAGTGGAAGATTCCTACAGACATATTGATTTAGTTTGGATTCATAGGTTCACATGCACAGTATCAGGATGCTGCTGCATAGAAAAACCAATTCTTGATTTACTGCTTAGTTTGAGGGGGGGTATTTTTCCCATGAGGTTTTCCCTGTTTCCTTGGTCATATTAGGCAGTTACTTTATTGTACAGGGTGACCTATTGTTGAAATATTGTAACTTCGAAGAATATTATATATGTATCTTCTGTGGTGCCCGATGGTCCTACTGGGAGAACCACTTGTATTATCTTGTACCCTGATGTTTCTAATCGAAAGAACTAATAAGAGTCATGAGGTAGTCCCCTCTAATTGTAAAGGTGGGTCATTAGCGCCCCAGTGTGGTTACTTGAGCCTACATGTGTAACTAGAGCCTACATGATTTAACTCGAGCCTACATTTCGAATGAGTTAATTCAAGTGAACGGATGAATATAAATAGAGGTGTGGTGCTCCTCATTTGTGACACACACACTCTCACTTGTGTAGCGCATTAGTGGAGAAGAGAAGTAGCTAGAGAAGGAGGAGGATCAGGCTTTGATCTCCTTGTTGGTTTTATCTTTTATCTTTTTGGGAATCTATATTGAGGAAGATTTTGCTGGGTTTTTTCCCTTTAGGGTTTTCCCAGGATAAATCTTTGTGTTCTCCTTTTGTATGGTTGTGCTTGTCTATTTTTCAGTGATCCTGTTTATATGCTTTTGATATGAAATCGAAATGAAATACTAATGATCTAGCTTAGCATATGAAAATTTAACAAGGTATCAAAGCCACCCTAAAAGAAGAAATTGTGCAACTAAAGAATCTAGAGATTCTTATTTTTTGGGTATATATCCATGATCGATCAGCAAAGGAAGGCTAGACTGACTCTCCATTGAAGGGCGCATCTTTCTGTCGAAGCAGAATTTGATTCCGACCATTTTCAGTTTTGGTGCAGAAAATTAGGGTTTTCTACAGAAGAATAATTTTTGAGTGAGCCCAGCATAGGATTGTTTTCCTCATCAAAATTGAAGTTTAGAGACCTATATCAATAAATTTTGTTGGGTGAAACTTCAGGAAAGTCAAACCCTAGTTTGACCCCGATCTGGAAAAACCCTAAATACTAAAACTACTAAGTTTTGGTACATTCACTATATCCTGATATTGGAGAAGGATCAAGTGTTGAAAATTATATAGGACTAATATAAGATCATTATTTACATTGTACCCAAAATTCATCCTCATATTCGCTCTATTCTGGGAGATATGATCCCTCCAAGTTAGGGTTCCAGCCTCTTCCAGAATTCATCCCTAAATAGGACACCTGGGGAGAATTACTGTAGCGTGGGATACAGAGGTCCAAATGGAATTCTTGAAGATTTTCCTGAAACAAAATGGAATTTACTTTGTGTGGTCCAAATTTATGAACCTGAAGATGAACCAGTGACATTTGGCATTCCTTACAACTTCACTGTTCTGAACAGTCCTGTAATAGGTCACCTTGGGAAAATGATCATAAATACCAATTGGTGAAACCAATTCTGATGAAACCTATGGTTTTGGATCAGGGACATTCTAGGTTACCTCAGTGCTAAATTTTAGACATAGAGGAGTAGTAATTTCATATATATCATAGAAATAGTAACAGGCATGTCTGTAGAAGAAATTGGAAAACTAGGGCTTCCTATTCCAGGAGCTTCCCTCCACTGTTTTCAGAAAAGGAGTACAATGGATAGCTCCATTTGAAGAGATTTATCTTTCTATCCAATCAAATTTGAAATATTCAAAGTTTCAAAAATTAGGGTTTCTCTGACAAACCCTAGATCAACCAGCTCCGGAAGTAGGACGGACACCTCAAATCAGTAAGATCTAATCTTTTGCTATTTGCATTTGAGGTTCTCATTTCAAAGTGATCTATCACATCAACTTGATGATAAGCTTGGTGAAGTTAAAAAAATTCCAAGCATGGAAGTATTTGATCTTTCTGAAGAAAATGAATTGGACACCTACATGAGTAGAGATGTTCCAGTTCTAGAGGGAGATGAGCCTCAAAGCCTTACACAAGAAGAACTTGATCAAGGCCAAGAAGATCATTGTTGATTCAATCATGGATCAAATTGTACCACAAGTGTCTTCCCTAAAGACACCGAAGATGTTTGATTCCTTGATCAAGCTATTTGAAGATAAGAACATAATTCAGAAGATGGATTTGAGAAAACAGTTGAAGAATGTGAAGATCCAGAATGCATAACATCTTGAAGCGGTAGAAGAAGAAGCAGAGAATGGCCTCCCATGATCATGGGATTCATTCATGTGAGGAATGTGTGCCAAAAAGAAGTGATTACTTTAAGTTGACTCTGGGAAGAAGTAGAAGAAGCTCGTCTCATAAGAAGAGAAGAAGAAAGATGGGAGCAAATTGAAGATCAAGCTCTCACCATTCAAAGAAGATCCTTCAAGCGATGAGGAATATGAAGAACTCAATTCTTGACGAACCTCTTATCCATCTTATCATTTCGATAAGAAATGATGATTTCATGGATGAAGAAGATGATGAAGTAGAGTGATCAAGAAGGAGTCTACCCATGAAACAAACAAAAGATAAGTATTCAATTGTCATTTAATGATATTGTTTTGTTATGCATTTGATTATATTCAGTTGATGTGTTGTTTGCATGAATGTGATGGGTAAGTAGCTCATGGTTCTATAAAAATCTTCATTGTTACTTATCTAGAATGAAACCTATTTGGATTAGTGCACAATATAAATGATGTCATGGTAGATATGGAAGGCATATAGAAAGTTTCTGTGAGATATGGATGAATATTGTTTTGGCTAAATAGTTGCATGATGCATAAGAATTTGTCGTTATGCATATGTAGTTCTAACCATGCAACTGGTGCATTTGAATTTGTTGGAGACATCTACCATCATACACACTCTTTCAGTCAAATTGGCCTAGTTAAACCACTATCCTAAGTTTAATTAACATCAAGGAGCATTAATTACC
>LPNX010137663.1:16099-56134 GCA_001517045.1 Pseudotsuga menziesii
CGCTAACTTAGCCTTTCCTACAGTCAAGGAGGCTAACTGGAGCACTCCAGGGGTGATCTGGGTGACATTCATGCACCTAATTGCTAACTGGGGGTTACTTTCAATTCAACCAATCAGTTACAGTCAGTTAAGGCACCTCCATGCATTAAATATATTATTTAATCATTATTTATTGATTATTTTATTATTATTTAATGAACTGGAGTGAACTAGGTGCCTTCACCAACTTCTGATGGTCAGTTCAGCTTCAGTTAACCTCACCAAGGTTTATTGGAGTCATGCAGTACTAGCACTTGATGGTTGGTTGCTATGACATGTGCTTGATATCCTTCAGTTGAGATTAAGTCATTTATTGCACTCCAACTTCAGTTAGGATTGGTGAGTCAATTAAGGTTTTTGTCAAGTGGTTAACTGAGTGGTATTGCATGGCAAAGAGTCAGTTAATCTAGACTCATGCATGGGAATTCGAATTGTCCCTTAGTTATTCGAATTCTTCATTTGAGTTAAGCCATGGCTCATGCATGGTATTGTAATCCTTTATTGTTTATATAATATACAGAGAGGAAACTTATTTTGTTCCTAAAAATTTCCAATTCATGAGTAATTGTTAATAATTCTTTGATGAGATTGAACCTTAGTTCCTAGATCAATGTGAAGAATTAATAGAATTGTAGGAAAGGTCCTGTACAACCTCCTAAAAGAAAAGAAGGATGAGAATTGTTCCGAAGAACAAGTGATGACAATTCAATAAACATGAATCTGAAGCTCCGAGGGTCAGAGACACCATGACGAAAGAAAGAGCTTCAAAGAGCGGTAGATCCACCTCAAAGGATGAAGACCACCATGGGTATGAGAGATAAATCAAGATGAAAAAAAAATGCTATGAAAGAAGCTATGAACAAAGAATAACAGTTGATTATGGGGAATGATGTATATGATATGATTTCGAGACATAAAGGGAAGTACGTAGTATCTTCCATATGGATCTGCAATAACAAGTGTACAAAGCAAGAATCATGATTTGCCTCAGAAAGAATAGACTATGACATGACATACTCTATTGACCAGTATATATCAAGCATAGAATCACCTATACAGAATGAAGAAGGAAGATAATACTCCACTTCAGGGGGAGTGACTACAGAAGATATCTGAGTTCGATACAGTATGACATGATGGACAACTTCCTGATGGATCGAGACTTTACCAAGAGTAAAGTGGGTTCCAACCTTCAAAGCTGAATGCAGAAGACTAGGATATGTTGATGATCTGACAAGATGAACTCATGGAAGATGTTATGATGATGTTTGGGATATAGCACTCAAACCAGAAAGCAAGCATGTGGTATCTTACAAATGGATTTGCAAGATAAAATATGTCGCTGATAGAAGTAAGGAAAGACTTGTGGCTAGAGGTTTCTATAAGAAAGAGGGAATTAATTTTGAAGAGACACATACTCCAGGAAGCAAGATGCACTTCCTTTAGAACTATGACGGTAGTTGCTTCCATGATGAAGTAAAGACAATCCTTCCTTAATGGTATGATTGGGGAAGAGTTTTACATTGAAAGGATTTGAAGTTGAAGACAGATGGACTCATATATGTAAATTGAAGAAGGGCCTCTATGGCATGAAGCTCCTAGAGCTTGGTATGGCAGTTTCCTCTCAATTATGGGTTTTACCAAGAGTAAAGCTGATCTTAACCTTTATCTCAAGGTTGTAGAAGATGAACCTGTCATCCTATTATTATATGTGGATGACTTATTCTTGACAGGGAAGGAGAAACAGATCATGGACAGCAAGAAGAAACTAGCAGAAGAATTTGAGATGAAATACCTTGGGTTAGTGCACTATTTCCTAGGTCTAGAAATATGACAAAGTTCAGAAGAAATATTTCTCAACCAGGTAAAGTATGCGGTAGAGATATTGAAGAGATTAAATATGTTGGAATGCAAAGCCATGGCCACACCCATGGACTCCAACCTGAAGCTGTTAGATGATGACTCATCGGAGTTAGTAGATGCAACTCATTATAGACAGATCATTGGGTCATTGATGTACTTAACAAATACCAAACCAGACATTTGTTTTGTTGTGAACACCTTAAGTCAATAGCTTGTTCAACTAAGATGGGTTCACCTAGTAGCTGAGAAAACATGTGATGAGATATCTGAAAGGGACTATAGACCTTGGTCTATACTATGATGGTAGCCGTGACTACATATTGTATGGCTATACAGATGCATATTGGGTTGGAAGTATCTCAAGCAAGAAAAGCACATCAGGTAGATGCTTTTGTTTGGGGTCTGCTACAAGTTCATGATTTAGCAGGAAACAATCCAGTGTTTCTCTTAGAACAACAAAAGCAGAATACATAGCAGATTGCTCTGCTAAGTTGTGAAGCCATATGGCTTTGGAAGCTGATATCAGGTCTCCTTGACCTGAAGATGGATAGTACATTGATTCTATGTGATAACGAGAGTTGTGATAACAGAGAACCCTGTGTTCCGTCGTAACACATAGAAATCCGATACTTCTACATACAAGATAAAGATGTAGATGATGATGTTTCAGTATTCCCATACTGAAGATATAGATGATGCTTTCAGTATTCACATACTGGAGATACAAATGGTGATAGTTCAGTATTCACATGCTGAATATGTAGATGATGATGGTTTAGATGGTGATGTGTTGATGAAGCCTCTATCCTGAGTAAAGTTCAAACACTTTCGAGACAAGCTTGGTGTGGTTTGGAAAGACCTTCCTTGAAAGGGGGAGTAGTGATGTTACAATGGGATTGTATCATCCTGGGACATATGTCCAGAAGTGATTCGAAGACCTTGGTCTTCGAGAATGAAGAGGGATTGTATCATCCTGGGACATATGTCCAGAAGTGATTCGGTGACCTCAGTCATCAAGAATGTAGTAGGATTGTATCATCCTTGAACTTCAGTTCAGAACATATCCGGTGAAATTTGGTCATCGAGAAGGTGGAAGGATTGTATCATCCTTGGACTTCAGTTCAGAATGGATCCGGTGAACTTCGGTCACCGAGAAGGTGGCAGGATTGTATCATCCTTGGACTTCGGTTCAGAACGGATCTGGTGAACTTCAATCATCGAGAAGGTGGCAGGATTGTATCATCCTTGGACTTCAATTCATAATGGATCCGATGAACTTTGGTCATCGAGAAGGTGGTAGGATTATATCATCCTTGAACTTTGGTTCAGAACGGATCCGGTGAACTTTGGTGATCGAGAAGGTAGTAGGATTGTATCATCCTTGAACCTTGGTTAAGAATAGATCTGGTGATTTCGGTACTCAAGAACGTGTGTTGATCCCATAATTCCAATAGGAAGGATTGTCTGAGTTCCACAACTGTGTTGATCCCGTAATTACGAAAGGAAGGATCGTTAGTAACTCCGTAAATATCTAAATCCCATAATTCCGAAAGGAAGGATCATTGAATTGATCCCGTAATTCCAATAGGAAGGATTGTTTGAGTTCCACATATGTGTTGATCCCATAATTCTTAAAGGAAGGATCGTTAGTAACTCCATAAAGACCTAAATCCCATAATTCCGAAAGGAAGGATCGTTGGTAGTTCCGTAAAGACTTGATTCCGTAATTCCAACAGGAAGGATTGTATGAGTTCCACAGATGTGTTGATCCTGTAATTCCAATAGGAAGGATTGTCTGAGTTACACAAATGTGTTGATCCCATAATTCTGAAAGGAAGGATCGCTTGCAACTCCGTAAAGACCTAAATCCCATAATTCCGAAAGGAAGGATCGTTAGTAGCTCCATAAAGACTTGATCCAATAATTTTGAAAGGAAGGATCGTCTGAGCTCCACAAATGTGTTGATCCCATAATTCCGAAAGGAAGGATCATTAGTAACTCCGTAGAGACCTAAATCCTGTAATTTTGACAGGAAGGATCGTCTGAGTACCACAGACATGTTGATCCCGTAATTCCAAAAGAAAGGATCATGTTGATGTTTTGATGATGATGATGTTGATGTTTTGATGATCATTAGAGGAAATTTCAACTCAAAATGGGCCTCCTAAAATGAACTAATAAAATAATAGTTAAAATAATAAAATAACATTTATTAATTTTGGAGGAAGAAAAGAAAAAAACTACTTTTTTGTTTGTATTTTTGACATATCTCCCTGTGTTTTTACTCAAATTTCGATCAGGAGAGCTCGTTGGATGCAGAATTAAATTCTGGATCCAACGAGTACCCACTTAGCATACTTTTGATGGACCCCTCTACCCCAAAAACAATAAATACCTGAAAAAATGAAATGATGATGTCATCATTCCATTTTTTCAGGTATTTATTGTTTTTGGGGTAGCGGGGTCCGTCAAAAGTATGCCGAGTGGGTACTCGTTGGATGCAGAATTTAATTCCGCATCCAACAAGATCTCCCGATCGAAATTTGAGTAAAAACACAGGGAGATATGTCAAAAATACAAACAAAAAAAGTAGTTTTTTTTATGATACCTATCCCCAAATTTATATTAAAAAAGTGTTTAAGACCTATACGGTATTTCAAATTTAAAGCAATTTCATTGGCTAACACATGATGACATGGAATTTGAATAAAAGTTAAAAGGCCCATTTTGAGTTGAAATTTCCTCTAATGAATGATTTTATGATGATGATGATGTACTGATTGAAAGATCAGAGTGTGATGATGATGATATTTTGATGTTTTGATGATGTTGAATGTTTTGATGTTTTGATGATGTTGATGTTTTCATGATGATGATGTAATGATCAAAATATCAGAGTATGATGATGATGTACTGATCGAACGATCAAGAGTATGATGATGATGGTGTACTGATCGAAAGATCAGAGTGTGACGATGATGATGATTAGTATGTGATGATGACGACATACTGATCAAAAGATCAGAATATGATGATGATGATTCTGTTCGAGAGTTGAAGTATGATGATGGTGCTGATCATGATGTTACTAATCAAAATGTGATGATGTTGCTGATCGAAAGGTCAAAATGTTGAAGATGTCTTTGCTGATCAAAAGATAATAGTGCTGAAGATATTGCTGATCAAAATGCTGAAGATATTGGTGATGATCAAAAGGTCAAAGTGCTGAAGATGTTGCTGATGATCGAAAGGTCAAAGTGTTGAAGATGTTGCTGAAAATGTTGCTGATCAAAAGGTCAAAGTGCCAAATATGTTGCTGCTGATCAAAAGGTCTAAGTGCTAAAGATGTTGTTGATCAAAAGATCAAAGTGTTGAAGATGTTGCTAATCAAAAGGTCAAAAGATGCTGATGTTGATTAAAGAGTTGCTGTCGTCAAATATTAAAGACAAAGACTATATGATGTTGAAAAGCTTCCAATGATTTATAGATGTGTTACCCTGATGATGTTGATGATGTCCTCTCCTACTATTGTTTTTGTTGATGTTGTTGTAGAATACCCTTCTCGTTAAGGGGGAGTGTTGAAATATTGTAACTTCGAAGAATATTCTATATGTATATTTTGTGGTGCCCAATGGTCCTACCAGGAGAACCACTTGTATTATCTTGTACCCTGATGCTTCTAATCAGAAGAACTAATAAAAGTCATGAGGTAGTCCCCTATAATTGTAAAGGTGGGTCATTAGCACCCCAGTGTGGTTACTTGAGCCTACATGTGTAACTCGAGCCTACATGATTTAACTTGAGCCTACATGTTGAATGAGTTAATTCAAGTGAATGGATGAATATAAATAGAGGTGTGGTGCTCCTCATTTGTGACACACACACTCTCACTTGTGTAGCGCATTAGTGGAGAAGAGAAGTTGCTGGAGAAGGAGGAGGATCAGGCTTTGATCTCCTTGTTGGTTTTATGTTTTATCTTCTGGGGCATCTATATTGAGGAAGATTTTGCTGGGTTTTTTCCCTTTAGGGTTTTTTCCCTTTAGGGTTTTCCCAGGATAAATATTTGTGTTCTCCTTTTGTATGGTTGTGCTTGTCTATATTTCAGTGATCCTGTTTATATGCTTTTGTTATGAAATCAAAATGGAATACTAATGATCTAGCTTAGCATATGAAAATTTAACACCTATGGCCTTTGTTTCCAGGGCCCTAGCATTTTTATGCATCTATGTTTTCTAACTCTTCCTGAGTATAGCTTAAGGGGGGGTGTTGGAGACATTTACCACCATACACACTCTTTTTGGTCAAATTGGAATTGTTAAACCACTATCCTAAGTATAATTATCATTAATTGACATCAGTGGAGCACTAATTGACATCATCCAATCACACCCATGCTTACCTACAGTCAAGGAGGCTAACTTAGCCTTCTCCTACAGTCAAGGAGGCTAACTGGAGCACTCCGGGGGTGATCTGAGTGATATTAATGCACCTAATTGCTAACTGGTGGTTACAATCAGTTCAACCAGTTAGTTAAGGTACCTCCTCTCATTAAATATATTATTTAATGATTATTTATTATTATTTAATGATCTGGAGTCAACAGGGGCGCCTCCACCAACTTTTGATGATCAGTTCAGCTTCAGTTAACCTCATCGGGGTTCATTGAAGTCATGGAGCACTAGCACCTGATGGTTGGCTTGCTATGACATGTCTTTGATCTCCTTCAGTTGAGATTCAGTCATTTATTGCAGTCTAACTTCAGCTAGGGTTTGGTGAGTCAATTAGGGTTTTGGTCAAGTGGTTAACTGAGTGTGAACCAATGGTTTAGAGTCAATTAAGCTAGACTCACTCATTGATTTCGAAATACCTCCTTAGGTATTCAAATTCCTCACTCATTCAAGCTATTGCTTGACATTGTTATTGTAACTATTCATTGTTTATTGAATATACAGAGAGGAAACTATTCTGGTTTTGATTAACAACATTTCTGAGTTATTTGTTGATTATTTCTTGATGAGATTGATTATTTGTTCCTAGATGAATTTGTAAGATTAATAGGTTTTTTGGACTTACCGGCTACTACCGCAAGTTTTTCAAGGATTATGGGAATATTGTAGCTCCATTAATAGCTCTACTGAAAAAAGGATGCTTTTGCATGGAGACCTACTGTTGAGTGTGCATTTGAGAAACTAAACAAGCTATGTGTACCACACCTTTTCTAGCTATGCCTGATTTTTCCAAGCCCTTCACTATTGAGAGTGATGCTTGCGACAATGGACTTAGTGCTATCTTCCTCCAAGAAGAACATCCCATTGAGTTCAACAACAAATCCCTGTGTAGTAAGAATTTATTCGCCTCTACATATGAGAAGGAAATGATGGCTATTTTTCATGCCGTAGAGAAGTGGCGTCCATACCTCTTAGGGAATCATTTATGCATCAAGAATGATCACTAGAGTCTGAAATATTTCCTGGAACAATGATTCTCATCCCTAACACAATAAAAATGGGTTAGCAAACTCATGGGTTATGACTACGAGATCACTTACAAGAAGGGTAAGGACAATCTTGTGGCGGATGTTGTTTCCCGCACATTTGATGACCATTCTTCTCTTTCAGCTATTTCTATGCCTATTCCAAATTGGTTACAATTTGTTCAGCAAGACTATGTCAATGACTCTTCCTTATCTCAAATCATTCAACAGTTGGCTAGTAATCCTTCTCTTGTACTACATTAAAATTGGGATGGTTCTTCTTTGAGATACAAGGGTCACTTGGTGCTTCCCCAAAGCATAGACCTTCACCATGCTGTCTTCTATGAACTCGATGCTTCTCCAGTGGAAGGGCACTCTGGGTTCCTCAAAACATATGAGCATGCTTGACGTAACTTATTTTTGAAGGGAATGAAATGGGAAATTCAATAGATGGTTGCTGAATGTGATACCTACCGGCACCACAAGGGTGAAACTACACTCCTCCCTAGCTTTCTCAAACCCTTTCCCATCCCTACAAGGATTTGGATAGATATTTCGATGGATTTCATAGATGGGCTTGCTAAATTTGGAGGGAAGACCATAATATTGGTTGTGGTTGATCGGATTTCCAAATATAGTCATTTTTGTGCTCTCAGCCATCCATATACTGCCTCCTCAATCGCACAAATTTTCATGGACCAGATATTCTGTCTTCATGGCATCCATTCTTCCATTGTCTCAGACCGTGACGCAACTTTCACAAGTCATTTTTGGACCGAACTCTTTCGTCTCACTAGCACCAAACTAAAAATGAGTTTACAATATCACCCACAAATAGATGGTAAAACTAAAGTTACCAACCAATGCTTGGAAACTTATCTTCATTGCTTCACCTGTGAACAACAACATCAATGGGAAAAGTGGCTCCCTCTCACTGAATGGCGGTACATCACTTCCTACCATATTGCATCTAAAATGACTCCATTTGAAGCTGTTTATGGGCAGCCACTCCTATGCTCCTTCCATACACACCCCATAGTTCACTAGTTTAGGCACTTGACATGTTTTTTTGAAACCATGCTCAGATTCTCCACATTCTGAAAGAGAACCTTCACATGGCAAGAAATCACATGAAGCAGCAAGACGATCAACACCGGTCTGAGTGAACCTTTCAAGTCGGTGATATGGTTTTTCTTCGTATGCAGCATTACAAGCAATCCTCCTTGAAAATCAAAGGGCATCAGAGTCTGGATCCAAAGTTCTATGGGCCATATAAAATTCTTTAGAATATTGGATCTATTGCTTATAAATTGGAACTTCCTCCTTCTTCTTGCGTTCACCTAGTCTTTCATGTCTATTGTCTCAAGAATGTGATTGGCACCAACATCAGAGAACAAACTGTTTTACCAGAGCTGGATACAGAAGGATCCATCATTTTGGAACTGGAGGCCATCCTCAATAATCACACTCGTCTGCTTCGCTCTCGGGCCATAACAGAGGCCTTAATTCAGTGGCACGACATGCAACCAGAGGATGTTACATGGGAACTGCTCCTTCAGATTCAACAACAGTTTCCACATATAAAGCTTTGAGGACACAAATTTTTCTAAGAGGAAGGGGATGTTAAGAACTTGTGTCAACCCCCCTCTTTATTTTTTTAGTATATTTTGTCAGATCCATACTCTTTGTAAGTCATCCCATTAGTATGTTGTATTATCCCACATTCATGGGGAGTAAGTAATAGTTGTTAAGTCATCTAGTTAATATGTTGCATTATCGCACATTCATGGGGAGTAATAGTTGTTTAGATTAGACTTAGTATATAAGTATGTGTTGAGGCTAATGAAAGCATCGAAGAGTTATTTTGTATTGAGCTTGCTCAAAGGATTTTTCCCCATCGAAGTGGCCTACGATCAATAAAATATCTTTTGTGCTCCAATATTTCTGTTATATCATGAATTTTGATTGTTTATTGTAGGAGGTTTTCCACATACTGATCTAGGACAAAAAGGTGAAAGGAGAGGTCAGAATCGGTGTCAATCTTAGGAAGCTAAATGATGTCTTCTTACACGATCCATTCCCAATACCCTTTACAGCTGAAGTCTTGGAGAGAATTGGTGGACAATAAATGTACTCATTCACAGATTGATTCTCATGCTACCATCAAGTCAGAATTGGACAAGAGGACCGCCACAAAACAACCTTTGTAACAGAATGGGGATGCTACCAATACACGATAATTCCCTTTGGCCTTAAAAAATCCCCTTCTATTTTTTCTAGAATAGTATTTTCTACTTTTAAAGATTTCATTCATAAGTTTCTTGAAGTTTATTTTTATGACTGCACGGTCTTTGGTGTTGTAAGAGACCATATTGAGAATCTGTGCATGATGCTAGAAAGGTGTCTCCAATATCAAATTGCACTCAATTTGAGAAAATGTATATTTTCTGCACCATTTGGTGTACTACTAGGCCATGTGGTATGCCACGATGGGATCTTGGTTGATCCCGTGAAGGTGGAAATTATTCTAGACTTTCCTTTTCCTACATCGGTCACACAACTCAGATCCACACTGGGACATACTATATATTATCAAAAATTTATCAGAGGATACACAAAGATAACCACCCCAATGGAGAAACTACTGAAGGATGCCAAATTCAAGTGGAACGAAGACTGTCAAGAGAGTCTGGATAAGCTGGAAAAAAAATGGCTACCGCTCCAACATTAATATTCCCAGATTGGAAAAAGGAATTCCATGTAGATGTTGATGCATCATCAATTGCACTAGGTATAGTATTAACCGAACCAGGAGAGGGTACAATTGACCAACCAATTGCATTTGCAAGCAAGAAACTATCAACGACGGAGAAAAACTACACCACAATTGAAAGAGAAGGGCTTGCCATGGTCTATGCACTACAAAAGTTTAGACACTATCTATTGGGTGGACACCTCAAAATGTTCACTAATCATTCTGTACTGAAGTACCTGGTCAATAAGACAGTGTTGGGAGTGAAGATCTGTCGATGATTCCTCCTATTTCAAGAATTTGAATTTTAAGTCATTGTGAAGATAGGCCGACTGAATATTGGACCTAACCACTTGTCATGCATTGAAAGTGGGGAGGAACTCACCAATCTAGAGGATAATCTACTAGATGCGCAGTTGTTTTCTATCGATGTTGTCAATGAATAATTTTATGTTATTATACACTTATTGAATACAGGCTATGCACCTGAAGGTTATTCGACATGGAAAAAGAAACAACTAGTTGTTAAGGCCTCAGACTACATGGTAATCATGAGACAACTTTATGATTTGGGACCAGATTAAATACTACAAAGATGTGTCTTTGATCATGAAAGGAAATGGGTAATGGATGAAGCGCATGTGGGTGTTTTAGGAGGACACTACACCAAGAAAGAAATGGTGTGGAATATTTTACAAGCTAGACTCTAGTGGCCAACTGTACACATGGATACAAGAAAATACTATTGTAGTTGTGATAAATGTCAAAGAACATGGAAACCATCACAATGTGATGAAATGCCACTCATGCCAGAAATTACACTACAGGACTTTGATAAATGGGCAATGGATTTTTTTGGCCCTATCAGTCCGCCAGAGAAACGTATCAGTGCACGCTATATTAAAATTGCTATAGATTACTTGAAAATATGGACAGAGGTAGCACCTATGAAAGATTGCACCTCTGCAACAACGACGACGATTCTTTTTGAAAATGTCATCACAAGGTTTGGTTTCCCGAAGATCCTTATCATCGACCAAGGTACACATTTTGTAAATAAGCTAATTGTTGAACTAACTGCAGAATTCCAAATCCAGCACAATAAGACAACACCATACCATCCTCAAGAAAATGGAACTGTTGAGGCCTTCAATAAGATACTAGAGAATTATTTGACTAAGGTCCGTAATGTGCACAGAGATGATTGGGACTAGAAAGTCTCAGCAGTATTATGGGCTTACATAATAACATGCAAACGACTGACTGTATACACTCCTTTCTGTTTAGTCTATGGACATGAAGCAGTCATTCCTATGGAGTACATTGTGCCAATCCTGTGAATTTCCACACTACTAGAGATGAGAGACACCGACACTGTAGAGGAAAGACTTGCATAGCTGATTCAATTGGAGGAAGAACGCTTCATTGCGGGATTCCATCAAAACATAGAAAATCATTAGCAGAAAGCATGGCATGAATGCCAAATCAAGACAAAGGAGTTCAAGTTTGATGGACGCATTCTTATGTATGACAACAAGTTTCTTAAGCACCTAGGTAAAGCTCAAAACACAATGGCTAGGTCTGTATGTGGTTACACACATTACTAAAGCAGGCACGATAAAAATACATAAGATGGATGGAACACCGATTACGGGTATGATCAATGGAATCAGATTAAAACCATACTGCGATGACTGTAGCACGGCCCCATAAGGTTGGGGCACGTGAAAAAAAAAACAAGAAAAATATAGGGCAATAAAACATCTCCTCCGCAACTAGGCACCAAAAAAGGAAGTTGCGCTAAAAAAATGCTGCCATGTAAAAACACCAACAAACTAGCTAAGAGACAACTAGTGGTGAGTGGCATACACCTAGAAAGCACTTAGGGACTCTTAAATGTACAAGAATTCCAAAAAAACTCAGTGCTAGTAATAGACCAGACGCATTAATTTAGAAAGTCTAAGGAGAATGGCAGCGGGATTTTTGGTCCCATCTGCCATATTACCCTTAACTACCATGACAAGTAAATGATGGAACCTAAGTGTGTGAGTAAAGCTGGCAAAGGATGAGCCTATGTGCTTCGTTAGATGGTCCATCATTGCGACCAGTCACAGCTAGGGGGATCTGAGTGCCTATAATAAATAGTTACTTATCTCCATGTAACCATTAAATTACCTTAAAGAGCCAAGAAACCAGAGAGTTGAGCCCACTAAGTGAACCAGAACCCCTTCCCCTTAGCCAAATCCCATGATTATTGAGCTCTGTAGTGACAGTGAAGTTTCAACTATTTCACCAGTGTTTCCCTGCCCGATAGTAGAGGTACGTTATGTCCCTGAACCCAGTCATCCCAAGAAAAAGATGAAGAAGACGTAGGATAACCTGAAGGCACTACAGAAACCTCCACAGAGGCCACCACATCCACCACCAGCAAGAGGCCAGCTGATGCAGGTACCTACAACCTAGCCACCAATACAGATAGCTGGAGCCCAATTTTTTATAGCCAGATCCCTATCGAGTGTATACCTCCCCACTTCCTCTGGCCCCATACCAAAGATACCAAAGGCTTGCAGAGACAACCCTGTTCCACCACCACCATCACCTCTAGAAGTAGAGAGGACAGATGAAGAAAATCATTTTTGTCCCTCTGTATGTATCACCAAGGAATCCAGGTGCTATAAGAGTACCAGTGGACATACCAAAACTATTAGAAGAGCCCATTATTCTAGAGGGCATCACATGGCCTCAGGATCCCATCACACCCAAAATCCAGGAATTGAAGTTTGAGGACTACAACACCAGAAAGCAAGACATGTCTAGAGATCAATTCATGGTCATGGAGCCCATTGAACTGCTAAATGCAAATGTTGTTTGTTCAATGGAGTATGCACGTTGATTGGAGCAGTCAAGTATCTTAAACCTACTCCTTATGCACTCCTTGCACACCTATGGCTGAACAAACCATATGAGGTAATGGTGGACCTGATCTCGGCCATCACATGTCTTGAAGGACTCGAACCGATCCCATACCTACAGAAGGAGTGGGAAAAAATAGACACAAATGACATGAATACCAAGTACCATCTTCTTCGTGGTGGAAAGGGATACCTCCTTAGCTCCATCGATGACAGTGTTGTAAGAGATGTAGAAAAAATATTGTGTAGTAAGGTCCTACGCAAGATGAGGCCTACTAAGTGCACTGCTACAAAAATAGAGCTAGCAAAAAAGTGTGTGCAAGGAGTGCACATTAACTAGTCCCAGTTCCTCCTGAACGAACTGATGGATGACGTGCGTGAAGCGTAGGAACATCTTACTGCGAATTTTCACTTCTCGTGACTTTCAATTCTAATCTCATTTGTGGTATGGGCTCTGCAACCAGATTATCAACCTATGGATATCCTAGTAGAGCTCCTTTCCATGTCATACCAAAACCTCTGGGACCACAAGGATAGTAAGCACAAGACTGATGCCAAACTTACATTCTTTCTACAAGGAGAAAGGCTTAGGTAGATTGTGCACAAGCAATACCGACTGAAACTTGTGACAGTGGCCAAGTATCCATTCATTCACTTCCATGCAGGGCTACACAACATCATCATGCAACCATGCAATGACCCTAAGAAGTAGGCAATCTCAACTTTCTTTATCCTTAGGGATGTGGATATCGAACGGGAGATCAAAGACTGGCCTAAGGAATGGTTTAGCCAGCATCAGGTGCCTACAACATAGCAAGCATCGCAGGGGGGTCCACAAGAGAACCCACCATAGGACCGCGCCAATACTAATACCCAGGAGCATCATGATGACTCCCAAGAAGATAAATAAGAAGATCGAGACCCACCCAATGTTGGTGAAGAAGACCCCCCTAGTGAAGAGGAGGTGCGCATCGAAAGAACCGGGAAGAGGAAGGGTAAAGATCCCATGGAGGAAGATGAAGAGGCCTTGATCATACCACATAGGAAGAATCAGAAGGATAACCGATCCCAAGTAATGGGTATAGAAAACGAGGATCCAATCCTTCTCACTAAGGCAGTCACCAAAGTGACTGAGAAAACCTTGGGTAACATCACAACCCAACAAACAAACTGGACGACTTCCATCACTATGAAAGTTAACCGAGTGGCCGAGACCGTCACAGAAGTGCGTGACACCATTCAAGATGAAACCTATGGTGTAGACCCACCAAACAATTTGGCGATGCCAGTGCTGCTCCCTCCCTTAAGAATAGAAATGCCCACGTACGCATTTTCTACAGAAGAAGCAGAAAAAGAGGTAAGTATCCATAGCTTGGACACATTGATTTTGGATTTCTCTAAGCTAATGTTGCCACAGATATATTCCATTCAGCTTGTCGCTCCCACATAAGTTAGAATATGGTAAAATGCGGTTGCATATAAGGTAGCCAAGGCAACCAAGAAAGAAAAGGAGCGCAAGCAAGTTATCAAGCACTAGCAAGAAGACCTAGAAGCCCAATCCCAAAAGTAGGCTTCACTGGAACAAGCTATAAAGGTGGTAGTCATGCAATTGTCAGACGAAGAGAAAGAAGCTAAGGAAGAACCTCTGCACCAGCTTAGGAAGCTATCCAAACTGGTCGTAGACCTAAAGAAATAGGATTAGGAGATGAAAACCAACCAATCACCGAGCACTCCCCCCAAAGTGCGGAAGAAAAGGAAAGAATCGGAAAATCAAGCTGTTGTCTAGCTTTGGGAAGCTGAGCAGATCTGCGCAGAGGTAGTGGACACAATTGCCATGACATGGGAACAACTTAGTGATGATGAGACTATAGAACATCTTGCCGAACAGGCATGGAAAGAAGACCTATAGATATTGGTGGTGAAGGCAGAGATTAAGAATCTGCCAACTAAGGAAAAAATCACCAAAGGTACTTAGCTCAAGCAACTCCTGGACAAGGAAAGATCTCTGTGCAACCAAAAAAGCATGCACAACAAGGAGACGATCAAGAAACAAGCCGAAGCTGAAAGGGTGATAGGGATAATTCATCCTATCCAGCAGCGAATCCACAAGTTCACACAGGAACTGACCAATAAGTTGTTGGAACACGCTAGCAACGATAGAGTCCAGGAACTAGAGCAATAAGAAGATGAAGCCTGCCGGGAGATATAATGGCTTACTCCCATTTTTTCCCAATTCCAGCAGAAGATTGGAGGTGCATAACAATATGCATCGGAATATGCACCCGAGAATGTGCAGGAAGAGGAAAAAGAAGAGCATAAACATAAACAAGATGAGGAAAAGGAAGACAAACATGGGCATGAAGATGAAGAGGTCAAGTAGAACACCATCAAGAATAGCAGGAGCATACACAAGAAAAACCTATGGAGATAGACTTGCCAAATGAGGCCGAAGAAGAGACTATATAGATCCAAGCTCCATCATTTAAAAAAAATTCTAGGTATCGAATGGGCTAGTGGTGCAAGAAGCACCCCCCCCCCAAAAAAAACAAGGAGCAATGTGTAGAGCAGAGGCACCGCCAAAAAAAAAAAAATGAAAAGAAGCGGGGGCACGTATCATGCCACCTACTATGTCCATTGCTTAGTGGATCAGGATGAGCCACATGTGACTATTTGGGGCCTTTTTTCCCTAGGGAAAGCACGTAGGAAATAAGTGCAAGAGTTAGTACGCAGCGCAAGCGCAAGCAAGGAAATTGACGCGAACAAAGGAAACTGCGCGAACGAAGGAAGTTGCGCAGAAGAAGAATAGGTGCAAAGGATGTCATTTGCACAGAAGCAGGAAAATTCATGGAAGGTGTTATAACTAGATATTGTTCTTATTTTATCTATTTTTTTCTCCTAATTTTCAACCATTGGTTGAAAATGATTTTACATTTTATGTTGATTTTTTGACAATCAATCATTTTTGTTGGATTTAATGCTTTTAATGGTTGAATTATTTCATTATTTTAGTTTCAAGGTTTGTCTTTTGGGATTATTAGTTAATATTTATATCTTTAAGCTTTCAAAAACTTATAATAAAAGTTTATTCCAAGTTTTCTTTATAATGTAACCCTCATTTTGAGTCCTTTTTTCAAATATTTTCATGAGGAGATTCCTGTAGCAGCTCTGTTTTTCCTGTTTTTGTCATTATTATTGGGAGACTATTATGAGGTGATGAAAATGAATTCTAGAAAACCAAAATAGGGTTTTTTGTACATTAGACTCATTCAAAAAAACCTCTCTCAGTTTTGCAACAACTATTATTGTTTGAGAGATTCGAATTCATATTTGTGGCCTATTTGCACGGTTTAATTTATTTAATAATTTCCTGTTTTAGTCACAAATTTGCAGCATGTATTACGATCAATTGAAGGGGAATTTTTAAAAACCAAGAGATTTTTTTGTTCGTAATAGACTCATTTAAAAATCCTATCTCATTTTTTGCACAGGTATCCCGGATTGAGAGATATGAAGGCTTCTTTGAGACTCAAATTTTCAGAAATTCACCAAATTTCCCCAAATCCGATTTGCTATTTTTGGGTTAATTGTCTTTAAAGATTTTGAGTTATCATGTAACTAATTGATGTAATTGTTTCAATTTTTTACCTAGAAGGTAGTTATGGAGCTAGTTTACTTTTGTAATGACAAAAGGAAGACAAACATACAGTTTTGTTGTGGGATTTTTCACTCAAGGAGAGGCCTTTGGAGCTTCGATTTGTCAAGCTTGAATTTATAACTCTTATGTACGTGGATGATTGTTATTGATTATATGTAAACTGATAAGCCCTTTTACCTATAATGATTTTTCATTTCTAATCTCGTTGATTGCTCAATCTACAATTTCATTTCCTATTTAAAGGTTTATTCATGTAAATGCTTGTAACATGTGGGTGGAATTAGTATTTCATGTGTAATGTTTATGGCTTACTGGGATGTGTTTGATCCCCATTTTATCTAACTTGCATGATTCAGTTCTGTATTATTTTGTGAATGTTTATTTCCTCCTTGCTGATGAATTTTTTTAAACCAAAAGCCTAAAAACCTATTTTACTTAATTTTATTTTATGAGATTGTGTTGGCTTGTTCTTTAGTAGTATGAGAACAATTTCTGGCACTAACATCTTTGGCACCATTGCTGGGGATGAAGCTGAATGATATCTTCCCTGGGATATAATTATTCATTTGATTTTGAGAGGTGAAGAAAGTCAGAAAATCTTTTAGACTACGTTTTTTCACCAGCGACTCGGCGATTAAAGATTCTACTACAAGGAGAATTTTGTTGACAGAAAAATGAAGAATCAAAATGGAAAGACTAGGTATCAACTTGTTACTTTCCTCCATGAGGTTTTTTTCTTATTCATCAGTCCCTTCCTATCTTTCCCATTGCATGTCAAAATAATTATTTTTTGTTTTTTCTATTTCGATGATCATAAACCTTCAAGTTCATATCCCTCCTTGGAAGAAGAAAGTCTGCCTTCTTCTTGTTTTATTCATGTTGATTCTATTTCTTCATTTAAAATACATGTGCAACATGATATACATATACCCATTTCTCTTGAACCTGATTATTATGGTCATCTTGTAGAGAATAAAGCTGATCTATTACCTTCTACCATCAGTGCTGAAACTTGTGAACAGCTTGTTGAACCTCATTTTCAAGTCACATATTTTAAGTCTAGACTCAGACAGAAGATGTTTAAACCTCTTAGGCTGCCATCTCTCTTACATCCTTACCATTCCTACTTTGTTGAATATTTTCCCCATTTGACTGGAAAAGACCATATTATAGTAGAGAAGCATTTAGGATCTTTTCATAATTTCATTGATAATTTTGAAATCATGCATGAGGATGTTGTCATGAGGTTATTTTCGAAATCCTTTGCTGGAGATGTTGGGTTTTGGTTCCTAAATTTAAAAGTTGATTCAATTGGATCATGGGAAGAGTTACATGATTTATTTTTAAAGTATTGGGGTAAGAATAAATCTTATTATCAATTTATTTCCAAATTTTATAGTTTGAAAAGGGAGAATGATGAGCCAATTACTAAATTTAATTGGAGGTTTCAAAGTTTTTATATCAGTATGCTTACAAAGATCAGACCTTCGAAAAAACATGCTATGGTATATTATGTTATGGCTCAACATTCAGATCTTTCCTTTATACTGTTAGAAAGGAAATCATCATTTGTAAGACAATTGTTTGAGGATGCAAAAGGAGTGGAGAACATTCGAGCTTGCAAAATGCTTTGAGATCAGGCTCGTGTTGAATATATACAAGCTTATGAACATGAAGAAGAACGTAGGTATCATTCATATTTAAGACAATTTTCTTCATCATTTTCATATTTTCATATGAACAAGGATATAAATGACGCTTGTGTTGATTCTTCATATCAGTTTGCTGACTTTTTCAATGATAATATACTTTTAGTGGATTATAGTAGAAATTTCCTAGTTCCTTCTATGAGATTATCATGTTATGAAGAAGAAGTTGCTGCTCTTCAACCTCTTACTATTGATATAAGAAATAAGTTTCCGTTCTTGAATTATGGTCACTTTCAGAATTTTATTTGTTCAAGATTTGATTAAGGGTTTTATTTAAAGGTCAACAAGCAGTTTGAAAATCCCTTGGTTTCTATTCTTGATCCAAAGTTTAAAATGAACAACAATGGAGAGGAATATAACGGTTCACTTTATGATGAATATAATGAAGACATTGAAGTTTTAAATCGGAAATTTCATGATCCCGTGGCTTCTTGGATGGAGTTGTATTTTTCAAAGGTTTCTAATGCTCCAACGTTTGGCATAGTTCCTATTTCCAAACATAAGTATCAGCTTCCTATAGACTCTTTATTGCATTTATCACATCTTTTGTGGGTTTTCTCAAACAGTAGCATGCATGGAATTATGATTCTCATTCAAATGGTTTCTTCGCTTCACTGTAAGTATGATTACACTTGATTGGGTTGTTTCCTACGAGTGGAAGTGGGAGTAAATAACAAAATAAGATCTCTATACAAGCATGTAGATTCTTTTTAGTATGATGGTTTGTAGTAGTATTTTTTCATTTTAGAGGTATGTGTTTAGAGTTTGAGAAAATTGCGGAGATTTGGTAAATGATTCCATAACCCAATGAATAAGGAGCATGGTCTACAGGTTCTTGAAGCCCCACAAGGAGGACTTCATCTCGTAGCAAGATCCAGATGTTATAACTAGATCTTGTTCTTAGTTTATCTATTCGTTTTGTCCCAATTTTCAAGTGTTGGTTTAAAATGATTTTACATTTTATGTTTATTTTTTGACAATTAGTAATTTTTGTTGGATTTAATGCTTTTAATGGTTGAATTATTTCCTTATTTTAGTTTTAAGGTTTGTCTTTTGGGATTATTAGTTAATATGTATATCTTTAAGCTTTCAAAAACTTATACTAAATCTTATTCCATGTTTTTTTTATAATATAACCCTCATTTTGAGTCCTTTGTCAAATATTTTCATGAGGAGATTCCTGTAGCAGCTCTGTTTTTCCTATTTTTGTCATTATCATTGGGAGCAGATTAAGAGGTGATGGAAATGAATTATGGAAAACAAAAATAGGTTTGTGTCCACAATAGACGCATTCACAAACACCTCTCTCATTTTTTCAATATCTATTATCGTTTGAGATATTCTAATTCATCTTTGTGGCCTATTTGCAAGGTTTGAATTATTTAATAATTTCCCGTTTTAGTCACAAATTGGAATTATGTATTCCGATCAAGTTAAGGGGAATTTTTAAAAACCAAGAGAGGTTTTTGTGCACAGCAGAGTGATTTAGAAAAAAAACTCTCAAATTTTGCATAGGTGTCCCAGATCGAGAGATATGAAGGCGTATTTGAGACCCAAATTTTCTGAAATTCGTCAACTTTCCCTAAATCTGATTTTCTATTTTTGGGTTAATTGTCTTTAAATATTTTGAGTTAACATGTAACTAATTGATGTAACTGTTTCAAATTTTGACCTATAAGGTATTTATGGAACTAATTTACTTTTGTAATGATAAAAGAAATACAAACATATAGTTTTGGTGTGGGATTTTTCACTGTAGGAGAGGCTTTTGGAGCATTGATTTCTCAAGCTAGCATTTATAACTCTTATGTAAGTGGATGACTGTTATTGATTATATGTAAATTGATAATCCCTTTTACCTGTCATGATTTTTCATTTCTAATCTGGTTTATTTCTCAGTTTACAATTTCATTTCCTGTTTAAAGGTTTATTCATGTAAATGCTTGTAGCCTGTGGGTGGAATTAGTATTTCATGTGTAATTTTTATGGCTTCTTGGGATGTGTTTGATCCCCAGTTTATCTAAATTGCATGATTCAATTATGTATTAGCTTGTGGATGTTCATTTTCTTCTTGCTGATGAATTTTTTTAAACCAAAACCCTAAAAACCTATTTTACTTAATTTTATTTTATGAGATTGTATTGGCTTGTTCTTTAGTAGTCTAAGAATAATTTATGGTACTAACATCTTTGGCGCTATTGTTGGGGACGAAGTTGAAGTATATCTTCCCTCAGATATCATTATTCATCTAATTTTGAGAGGTGAACAAAGTTAGAAAATATTTTAAACTACATTTTTTCGCCGGTGACTCCACGATTAAAGATTCTACTACAAGGAGAATTTTGTTGACAGAAAAATGAAGAATGCAAATGGAAGGACTGGGTATCAGGTTGTTACTTTCCTCCATGAGGTTTTGTTCTTATTCATCAGTTCCTTCCTGTCTTTCCCATTGCATGTCAAAAGAATTATTTTTTGTTTTGTCTATTTCGATGATCATAAAAGTTCAAGTTCATATCCCTCTTTGGAAGAATAAAGTCTGTCTTCTTCTTTTTTTATTGATGTTTATTCTATTCCTTCATTTGAAATACATGTGCAACATGATATACATATACCCATATCTCTTGAACCTAATTATTCTGGTCATCTTATAGAGAATAAATTTGATCTATTACCTTCTTCCATCACTGCTGAAACTTGCGAACAACTTATTGAACCTCATTTTCAACTAACAGATTTCAGTCTAGACTCAAACAGAAGATGTTTAAACCTCTTAGGATACCATCTCTCTTACATCCTTACCCTTCCTACTTTGTTGAATATCTTCCCCATTTTACTGGAAAAGACGATATTACAGCAAAGAAGCATTTAGGATCTTTTGATAATTTCATTGATAATTTTGAAATCCTGCATGAGGATGTTGTCATGAGGTTATTTTAAAAATCCTTTGCTGGAGATGTTGGGTTTTGGTTCTGAAATTTAAAAGTTGATTCAATTGGATCGTGGGAAGAGTTACATGATTTATTTTTAAAGTATTGGGGTAAGAATAAATCTTATGATCAATTTCTTTCCGAATTTTATAGTTTGAAAAGGGAGAATGATGAGCCAATTACTAGATTTAATTGGAGGTTTCAAATTTTTTATATTAGTATGCCTATGGAGATCAGACCTTCGGAAAAAAATTGCTATGGTATATTATGTTGTGGCTCAACATTCATATCTTGCCTTTATACTATTAGAAAGGAAATCATCATCTTTAAGACAATTGTTTGAGGATGCAAAAAGGTTGGAGGAGAACATCCGAGCTTGCAAAATGCTTCGAGATCAGGCTCATGTTGAAGATATACAAGCTTATGAACATGAAGAAGAACATAGGTATCATTTAGATTTAAGACAGTTTTCTTCATCATTTTCAGATTTTCATATGAACAAGGATATAAATGACGCTTGTGTTGATTCTTCATATCAATTTGCTGACTTTTTTGATGATAATATACTTTCAGTGGATTATAGTAGAAATTTCCTAGTTCCTGCTATGAGATTATCATGTTATGAAGAAGTAGTTGTTTCTCTTCAACCTCTTACTATTGGTATAAGAAATAAGTTTCCATTCTTGACTTATGGTCACTTTCAGAATTTTATTTGTTCAAGTTTTGATCAAGGGTTTTATTTAAAGGTCGAGCAGTATTTTGAAAAGCCCTTGGTTTCCATTCTTGATCCAAAGTTTAAAAGGAACCACCATAGAGAGGAAGATAATTGTTCACTTTATGATGAATATAATGAAGACATTGAAGTTTTAAATAGTAAATTTCATGATCTCGCGGCTCCTTGGATGGAGTTGTATTTTTTAAAGGTTTCTAATGCTCCATCTTTTGGCATACTTCCTATTTCTAGTCATAAGTATCATCCGCCTACAGACTCTTTATTGCATTTATCACATCTTTTGTGGGTTTTCTCAAACAGTAGCATGCATGGAATTATGATTCTCAGTCAAATGGTTTCTTGGCTTCACTGTAAGTATGATTACACTTGATTGGGTTGTCTCCTCTGATTAGAAGTAGGAGTAAATAGCAGAATAAGATCGCTATACAAGCATGTAGATTCTTTTCAGTATGCTGGTTTGCAGCAGTATTTTGTCATTTCAGAGGTATGTGTTCAGAGTTTGATAAAGTTGCAGAGATTTGGTAAATGATTCCATCACTCAATGAATAAGGCACAAGGTCTATAGGTTCTTGAAGCCTCACAAGGAGGACTTCATTTCACAGCAAGAGCTATATTTTATAACTGGATCTTGTTCTTAGTTTATCTATTCTTTTTGTCCTAATTTTCAACCATTGGTTTAAAATGATTTTACATTTTATGTTGATTTTTTGACAATCAGTAATTTTTGTTGGATTTAATGCTTTTAATGGTTGAATTATTTCATTATTTTAGTTTTAAGGTTTGTCTTTTGGGATTATTAGTTAATATGTATATATTTAAGATTTAAAAAACTTATAATAAAGTTTATTCGAAGTTTGCTTTATAATCTAACCCTCATTTTGAGTCCTTTGTCAAATATTTTCATGAGGAGATTCCTATAGTAGCTCTGTTTTTCTTGTTTTTGTCATTATCGTTGGGAGCATATTACGAGGTGATGGAAACAAATTATGGAAAACCAAAAGAGGTTTTTGTCCGCAATAGACTCTTTCACGAAATAATTTTTGAGGTTTGCAATAGCTATTATCATTTGAGAGATTCAAATTAATCTTTGTGGCCTATTTGCAGGGTTTGAATTATTTAATAATTTCTTGTTTTAGTCACAAATGTGCATCATATATTGCGATCAATTGAAGGGGAATTTCTAAGAACCAGGAGAGGTTTTTATTTATAACTGACTCATTTAAAAAAACCTCTGTTCGTTGTTGCACAGGTGTGCCGGATAGAGATATATGAAGGCATATTTAGACCCAAATTTTCATAAATTCACCAAATTTCCCTAACTCTGATTTGCTATTTTTGGGTTAATTGTCTTGAAAGATTTTGAGCTATCATGTAACTAATTGATGTAACTGTTTCAAATTTTGACCTAGAAGGTAGTTAGGGAACTAATTTACTTTTGTAATGATAAAAGGAAGACAAACATACAATTTTGGTGTGGGATTTTTCACTGAAGGAGAGGCTTTTGGAGCTTTGATTTCTCAAGCTAGAATTTATGACTCTTATGTAAGTGGATGAATATTATTGATTATATGTATACTGATAAGCCATTTTACCTATCATGCTTTTTCATTTCGGATTTGGTTGATTTCCCAGTCTACAATTTCATTTCCTGGTTAAAGGTTTATTCATGAAAATGCTTGTAGCCTGTGGGTGGAATTAGTATTTCATGAGTAATATTTATGGCTTATTGGGATGTGTTTGATCCCCAATTTATCTAACTTTCATGATTCAGTTCTGTATTAGCTTGTGGATGTTTATTTTCTCCTTGCTGATGAAGTTTTTAAACCAAAACCCTAAAAACCTATTTTACTTAATTTTATTTTATGAGATTGTGTTGGCTTGTTCTTTAGTAGTGTGAGAACAATTTTTGGCACTAACAAAAGTAATATGTTGTAGGGTACAAAGGAAACACAAGTGCAAAATAACAGTCGAAAGCGACACGGCGATTGTGGGTCTTGAAGTCAGATTAAGTCAAAGGATGCCACATGAGGGAAAACACACTATAAGTAATGCCATTACTGCCTCATGTCAAGTCATGATCACCATAGCTATAGCCTGAAGGGAGGCTGACGGTGATAGTTAACAGACTGTCTGTATGCAGTCGACCTTGTGTGGCCATGTAAAAATAGTATAAATATGAGGGATTCAATAGTTAGTAGGTTGGTGATCGTTGGTCGTCATTGCATTTTTGGTTAGCATTTCAATGGATTTTGGGAAGGTTTAATAGAGGAGAGATCTCAGAGTAGTAGAGTAGCTAGGAGTCCGCGGGACTCATCCAGAGTTAGTGCAGTAGAATAAAAGCTCTGCCAAAGCGGTGCAGATGATAGAGAGGTTGATTTCGAGTGAGTGCAGATATGTAGATGGTAGTAGTATATTAGGAGAAATAAGACAGAGAGCATGAGAACTAGAAGTCTGATCCATAAAGACCTATCCAAAGATCAGTCTACAGCCCACGAACTGCAAGGTGCTATATCCTTTTCTCATGCGAGATTAAGAGCACATTGGTGGTTTTCCCCAGATTGGTTTCCACCTTATCGCTTGTGTTCAAATGGATTATTAAAGTTGTACATCTTTACGTTTCTGATTGTTTATGCTTATGATGCCATCCTTGTTATGATTGAACGAATGTCGCACTGTCAATAAGAGCTCAAATGCATGAATAAGTTATTATGCACTACTTTTGGGTGTTAGTTTCTGTTCATGGCACGAGCGCTATTACACAACTGTATGCTACGCGTTTCTGATAGCTTACTTTTACATTCTGCCATGTTTAAAGTACTAAGGTCAAATCTATGTCGTGTCGTTAGTAGTTAGTAGAATATATGTGCGATGTCTGCTATAGTTTGGCGGAAATGACTCCCTCCTTGCGACTTGGTCGAGCTCCTTCGCTACGCACCAAGGGACCATAATCCCTCGAAAATCATGGAAACATGGTTATGGTGGTTACCCATCGAAGAGATATCTTGGCTGAGACTGTGCCTACCTCACAGGTCTTACCGACGGGGCTTGCTTTGTAAGGTCGGTATCTTGGGTATTTTTTGGGTTAACAGGCTGCACAGAACCTGGGTCGTGCGAGTTAGGAAAAGTGGCCAATAAGTTCATATGAAAAATATGTTAAAATATTGTAACTTTGAAAGATATTCTAGTTGTAATAATTATATTCCTCCTATGCGATATGCCACTAATGTAATTAGTGATGTAAGAGTCATTGAAATAATTAATGTAAACCTCTATATGTAATTCGATCAATAGTATCATTGAGTCATTATAATAAATATTAATTTGGTGTCCTACTAGTTGAGTCGGTTCTGTCAGTTAGACAAGTTATCCCAGTTAGGGTTTAGGTTAAGTCAAGAGACAAATATAAATAAGGAGGTTCCTCTTTATTTAGTACTCACTGCACTCAAGATAGTATACAAGAGCAATAAGAAGAAGTGCACTAGAAAGAGAGAGAAGAAGTTGTGTTAGGGATTTACAATGTTTTTGGTTGAGTTCTACACTAAAGAATTTTTGTTGGGGTTTTCTCCCCCACGAGGGTTTCCCTAGATAAATATTTGTGTTCTCTTGTGTGACTGTACTTGTGGTTCTTTTAGTAATCCTACCATTGTAAATCATTTTGGATTATCATCTAAGCAATTAAGAAAACTTAACATGGTATCAGATGCACCTTGAAAGGTGACACTGAATAGATAGTTTTTATTGATCTGAACAATTCCCTCGAAATATCAACCAAAAAAGATGGTTCGTTTAACTCTCCCTATTAAGGTGCATCTTTCTGTGAAAAATAACTAAATTTTGATAAATTTCATTTTTGGGCCTGACACTTTTGTCAGGAAGAACCAGGGATTCAATTTTATTGATGTTCCATCATAAATCTCAAAAAAATCAAGATGTGATCTAACTCGCCTTGGGTAGGAACATATTTTTCACCACTCATCCCTACAAGTGATTCCAACTGGAAAATTAGTTTTTTCCATCAAACCCTAGGTCATCTCAAAGAAGGTTGTCTAAGAGTACTCTTCTCCAAGTATGTATTGTTTCTTCTATTTCCATTTGAGGTTCTCACTCTATTAAAAATTACAAACAATACCAAGCTGGATGCAAATCTTGAGGGTGCTAAGAACTTTAGAGAATGGAAGTTCCAGATCATGCTCATCCTAGAAGAGAATGACCTAGAAGGATTCATAAAGGAGGAAGTTGCAAAATAAGAAGGAGATAAAGCTAAATAAAATCACAAGAAGGATATATTAAAGACTAAAAGAATCATAGTTTATTCCATCCATGATTACTTGATATCTCAAGTATATTCAAGCATAACACCAAAGGAAATGTTTGATTCCCTATCCAACCTATTTGAAGGAAGACATATCAAAAGGAAGATGACTTTGAAAAATCAACTCAAAGGTGTGAAGTCTCAGAAGTTAGAAAACATGCACTCTTACTTCACAAGCGTATCCCAAATCAAGGAGAAGATGGAAAATATTGGTGACATGATAGAATATGCAAAATTTATAATGACAACCCTGAATGGTCTTCCAAAAGATTGGGACTCATTTATTCAAGGAATATGCTTTGGAGGAAAGATGACCAAGTTTTGAAATTTATGGGAAGAATGTGTTCAAGAAGAAGAAAGAATAACAATTAGAGAAGAGAAACTAAATGAAAGTGAAGATTAATCCCTTGAAGTCCATACCAAAGGATTGAATAAGAGGAAGAGTTATAATCATCCTCCTAGGAAAGTGCAAGGGTTTAAGAAGACTAATAATTTAAAGAAAGACTTCTCGGGTTATGAGTGCTTCACTTGTCACAAAATGGGACACATATCCATAAATTTCCCCATGAGTGTATATGAACTCAAGAAGAAGAACAAAATATTTCAGGCCATGCAACTAAATACAATGATAAATAAGAATAATAAAGGACTAAAGAAGATAAAGATTCATGTGAACAATATGTTTTAATCTCAACACTCACATGTTTAGTATCACCTAGTAATGATACTTGGATAGTAGATAGTGGTGCCTCCAGGAACATGATAGGTTACAAGAACACACTCTCTTGTCTTGAACATAAGGATTATCCACATAAGGTAATGCTTTGATATGATTACCAATATCCCATCAAAGGGATGGGAGAATACTCTTATAATATGGAATTAGGAAATTCCATTAAGATGAAGGATGCCATGTTTGTCCCAAGACGAAAGAAGAATCTCATTTCTATATCAACATTAGATAATAAAGGTTTTAGATTTTCTTTTATAGATGGTGAAGTTCTTATGTGGAAAAAAATAAAAACTATAGATGATGCAGCAGTGATTGGAGTTGAATAAGGAGGACTCTACATATTAAAGGGACATGTAGACTCAAATTTTATGATTAGCACCATAATCCCATGTGATGTATGGTAGATAATACTTTCTCATGTACATTACAAAGCACTACAAACTGTGAGCAAGGTGGTGACAGGTTTTCCAGAAATCCAGATAAGCTTCAACAGGTACTGCAAAGAAGTTGGGATTAAGAGGGATCTCATCATTCCCTATAATCCACCACAAAATGATGTGGAAGAAAGGAAGAATATATATATCATGGAATATGTAAAATCCATGATCCATGATCAAGAACTACCTATGTACCTTTGGGAATAAGAATCTAGAACATAAGTATATGTGCATAATACAATATTCCATAGCGCCCTTGGGAATTAGACTCCAAAAGAGGTGTTTACAACAGAAAAGCATGAATTCAGTCAGCTAAAAATATTTGGGTGTCCAACATACATACACATTCCCAAAGAGAAAAGATCAAATTTAGATCCTTTAGAAAAGAAGGGATTAAATCTAGGATATAGTGAGAAATCAAAAGCTTACCGAATCTATATCCCAAGATACCATCAAATTGACCTAAGTATATATGTTAATTTTGATGAAGATACATCTTTTTATAAAATCAAGGAAAGGTAAGGAAGTTTAAGGGGAGCATGAAACTCTTAGAGCTGCAGAAGTTTCTAAACCAACAAAAAATGAGGAGGAAGAAGAGATACCTGAGGAACATGACATGACAGAACCTCAGAAACCTGAATAATTGACTAGTGAGATTATGCCATGCAAAGGAATGCATGCTTGGGAATTATAAGTAATTGGAGAAGCATAATGACATGGTGTCCCAAAAGGGGCCATAAGAGTAAGAAACAATCCAAATCCATACCCGAGTTATGTGTATTTGATGTGCAATCTTGTTGACAAAGAACCTACATGCTTTTAAGAATCAATAAAGAATAAGGAATGGGTATATTCCATGGCTGAGGAGACTAATCCATTATAAGAAAGGAGGTATGGAAATTAGTACCAAGACCAAAGAAAAATTCAGTAGTATCCTTGAAATGGATGTACAAAATAGAGCATTCAACAGACGACAATATAGATAAGTAGAAGGAAACATCTGTAGACCACGGGTTCTCTCAGAAAGAAGGAATCGAAAATGAGGACACCTTTTTACCAATAGAAAGGTACACCTAAATTAGAATCATCATTTCCTTCACATCCAATATGAAGTGGAATTTACATCATATGGATGTAAATACAACTTTCCCAACTGGATTATTAGATAAATAAGTATACATTGAACAACCGCAAGGTTTTGAGACAGGTAATCAGAAAATTGATGTATGCAGAATTAAGAAGGAATTGTGTTATCAATCGTAATTTTATCCTTTGGTTGTGGAAGGATAGTTCCAACGTAACATTATGAACCAATATTTAGGAGGAAATATGGATTCTTTCCCACCAGAGAGGGATATATCAATAAATAAATACAAAGGCAAGATATATTCTTTAAATAAACAAGTTTAATAATTGTGATGGATGAAACAAGTGAATATCATTGGGCATGGATTCAAAAACATGAGTTGCAATAAATGATAGTTCTTTGCAATAGAATTTTTTGATAGAGGTGGGATAGTTACTCTTTTACAGATAATTTCTTGATAGTCTGGTGATAGGGAAGAATATTGAACAATCCATTAACAAGGGCATCAAAAGATGAATCCAATATTAAATTTTGAGAAATATGGTTTGTGGATACTTGAAATCAAAGAACCAGAGCATATCATTATGAATTTTGATTCAATATACAGTTATTCAAGCATGAAAGACAACACAATGGAAATGAATAACATAAAACACATTCACATAAGGAAAGAGAGTATAAACTCAAAAAAAAACAAGACAAGAATCTCTGGTAAAAAAAATACCTGCTTAGATATGCACTTTTATTAACTTGAAAGCTATCTTAAAAAATGAGTTTTTTGTCTCTCGGTTTCAACCCCCATTACATTACAAAATAATTCTTTTCTACATCAAAATTTCTCATCGAGATGATAACTATCTACATTCTAAAAATAGGAATTTGTAACTATTCGATTACATTTGTCCAATAACTTAACAAACTAATCTAATTAACTACTTAAACAATAGTTAACTTTATTCTAAAATAATATTTGTCATCTTTGTAGCTCGGGCATTGAAATGAAAATTTTCATTGATGCAATTTGTATTTGATTTTTTCAAATGTCTCTATAGTCTTCCACTAATCTCTAGATGACAGCTCCACACTTTGCATCTCTTTATAAAATACTCTCAACTCCACATGATCTACATAAGGAATAGGTGGCAACTAAGCACTGATTGCTATGAATGTATTTACCAACTCAAAATCCACTACTAGTTTATCAATTATCACATTTAATACAAGTATTGAGTCATGTATTTAAACTTGTTATGATCTATCCTAGACTTAACGAGCAAGGTTTCATATTATGTCTAAGAAATCAGCTTGCCATCTTCATTGCAAAAAGGAGGAAGACCTTTCTGAAATAATTCTATAAATAGGGATTTGAAAGATTTCACTTGATGCAGCATTATATCTATCATTTCTTGGTCAACCTCAATGTGTTGATGCTTCCCAACAATTTTTTTGGCCCAAGTTATTAATGCAATCTTGTCCTTGATGCACATTGTTCTTAGGTCGTCTTTAGACAATCTGTTGAGGAAGTTATTGTGTTTCTAGTTGTATCTGTTGTTTTTCTATCCAAATCCTGTTTTACAACTACACAACTTTGTTTTTCTGCATTAATTACCATTTCCTTATCCTTTATAAATTTCAAATAAGGCTTTACTTTTGTTGCCTCAGCAATAATCATGTCCCAAAGGAGATTCTTGGAACCTTGTACTAGAAGTTGTCCTGACATTTGTTTTACCAATTTGTCATTTCTATATAGCAAATCCTTATTTTTATTATCAAAGAGTTTCCTTTCTGCTTCCTTATTTTTAATTGCTTCAACAAAGTTCTGATTTTATGTTTTCATGATCTTTATCTCTTTATCTATCAAGCTAACCTGTGACATAGCTTGGACAATGGATTTAGTGTTTGTTTTTGTACTTCGATGCTTTATCTGTTTTGGTTCCTTTTGAGCTTTCTCCTCTCTTTCCTTCTCCAAAATTAATTGATTTTCATTCAAGACACAAATTTTATCAATAAAGAAACCTTTTTCCTTCTCCCATTTTCTTTTTCTCCAACAAACTTCCACAATTTGGCTTTACAGTCATTTAATTCCTGCAAAAATGACTCCTTTTGTTTTTCTAACTATGCTAATTCAAAATCATGAATTAGTTTTGTATATGGAATCTTTAATTTCTTCCTCAATAATTGGATAGTGCTCTCTTTTTCATCAAAAACATCTTAGTTGTCTGTCCTTTGTCCACCTCACTATCCATAGCTGAAAGATCTCCTTGGAGATTCTTAATTTGATGTTGATGTACTTTATTCTCCAACTTTTCCTATTTTAACTGGTTCTCTATTGTCGACACAGTAGATTGTAACTTTGAAACTTTTAAAGTAGCTTTCATCAGATCACTATAAATGACCTCTCCAATTTTCTTGTGTAGATGTGTTTTTTTAGGTACTGGGATTTTCTACATATTAAGTCACATTTATGCAACTATATTTTAGGTATATACTACTAGATTCAAAGTAGGTTTTGCATGATCCTTTATAGTGACTAATAAAACCCCTTTATCAAAAAATTTCATCACTTTAGAAAACAAATGTAGAGTTTTCCCATAGGAAACATTCTTATCTTGACCATATATTTCATACAAATCACTCCTAGATCTGAATTTATCAGTAGATCCTTCCTCTTTTATTTCTAAATTTTTTTACTATTGAACTTCAAAGGCCATGCCTTGGAATTTTTCCTTCATTTTCTTACTTCAAATCTGAACTAGCTCTTTCTCTGACTCGGTTTTTTTGTCTCTTTGATGCTTATGAGTCCTCCTCTTCAACCTCCATAGCCACTGCGAAACTTCTTTTACCTATTATTTCTATCTTGTTAGGTGTTCAAACTATCATTGCTGGTGTTTCACTAGACCATATGGATTTACTTGTAAATTTCCTATAAAATCCATGTCTGATTGGTAATCCATCAAATTTCCTATTTCTTCCAATCCTTCTATCTATTGGTGCTCAAATGCTTTATTTTTATTTTGATGCCTTTTCTGAGAGATGATATGATGTGGATCATAACTAATTTTAGTGGCATTCATTAAATTCATATCTTGTAACAATACTTCAATCACTGGAAGAACAACCTTATTTTTAAATATAAATGGGCCCACCTTTAAAGGAAACTTGATTTCATAAGCCTTTCTTAAATTTATAAAATGCTGATTCTACATAATCAACTTTTTTCTAATGAATTCCAGGGAAAATATCCTAGGTGTTAATAATGATGGCAGAATATATGGTTCATGAACAAAACCATAGAATCTGATGATCATGTGATCCTTCAATAAAAACCATTTTCGTACTCTTCTATCTGGAGCAAACTATAACATTTCTTCGATCTCTGGAAGAACTCTCGGAAACTTGTTCTGATATATCACTCTGTAAATTTTTTCTATTATAAGGTTCATATAATGGAAAGTGTTGTTCCTGATTTTTGAGGTAAATAGTATCTCTAGAAACTGCAAATTTTCTTCCTTGAAAAATATAAACACCCTAGCAAAGTAGGATTGGAATCTGAACTCTCTAGATGTGTGGAAATTCACCTACTGAGAATGAAGATTCTCATCCTGGAATTCATCAAATTTAAGACAAATTACTTGAATTGACTCTGACTTTGACTGGTACATGCTCATTTGAAACAATAAACTCAATAAAATCTCTAGAATAAACCTATCTGTGTCCAACCCTAAAAAATTGCTAAACAAGGAAAAAACAACTTGGGATTCTTCAGTAAATAGGTTGATGTAAAAAGGGAAAGTCTCATTTATGACATGCAAATTAGACTTAAAAATTTTGGAGTAAAATACATGATTTTCCTCCACACAAAAAAATGTCTAAAATTCTCTATTAGGTTTTCATCAACAAAATATTTGTGATTCAAGGTTGACGACAAGGGTACTTCAAGTGACTCTATGATAATTAGGGAATTAATGGGGAAAAGAATCTTATACCTAGTTGAATCCATGATCTCACGCTTTGAATGAGAATAATTTGATGTACACTAAGCCACAAAATATGGAAATTTTAGGGTTTGGTGTGGACAAAAATGGTGGAACTATGGCCAGTATACACAATGCAAGTCAACTCCCAATTCTTTAAAGGCTTGCAAATAATTTTTCAATTCATGGACTAGACCAAAAGAAAGAATAGTATCAAATACATACCCATCTATTTTCAAATATCTCTTATAATTTTCCTAAGTCATGGACATGTTTTTTGACCTCCCCTTAACTCTCCATTTTAAACAATTTGGTGGGTTAACTATGTGGCCTACCTGGATGATGGTGTTTAGAAAGGTTATTTTCTAACTTGGCTTCCACATCTCATAGACATGTTCTTCTCCCCTGCAAAAAAGACAAGTAACCACAAACACGTGCTCTTTATCCTTTATAAAAATTTATCCATAAGTGGTTTCAGGATCGTGTAGAGTGGTTTTTTCCTAGCGTCTTCCACCCAATAGAATGATCTTTCACCCTCCATGTTGAAGGTGGTAAACATTTCGCTAGGTCAAACTTAATTCACCTCTTGTGCATTTTTTGGGCATAGATCTGATCTCCACCATTGATACATTCATCCTTTAATCTCCCACTATTGATTGCATCCGCACTTTAACCCTTTACAATTCTGATTCTGTCAATCATCTTTCTTTTCCCCTATCACGCATCTTCCACAGTAGAATCCCTATTCATCGTCAATCTCTTTTTCCTTTAATTGTGTGTCATTGATCCAATATGATAGTTAACCCCTTCCAACATCTATTTATCCAATATCTTGCCCTTTTTTCATTGCACATATTCCTTCAGTGAATTCCTCACATGTCATTGATCTTTTCGTTCCTCTAATCTTGACCGTCAAAATTTTTCATTGTATACCACCATCGCCTCTCCTCTTTATCTATCCATATTTCTCCTTTATCTCATGGTCTTATGAAAACTAAGGAATACAACCCCCTTTTTAAATTCCCCAATCACTTATTTCAGGAAATCATAAGACATAATCACATCAATTTCATCTTGATCCTTTCTTTCACATGTTCACCAAAATTTGTGCTAAAAGATGGCTCCAACTAGGGATGCTATCCTCCTAGTGAGGTAGCAAAGAACCTGTAGACTAGTTCCCATGTCAGTAACCTCTATACAAATTATTAAAAATAAAATGTAATTCATTTTATTTTCCTTTTCATTTTCCGTACATCTAATAAAGAAAAATGAAAAGCCTCTAGATATTAGGGCCTGCAACTTCGATATTCAAATATTTCAACCTTCCATCTATAGTCAATATTCAAACAGTAAATATATACAACTAGTGTAAAATTTTTTTATCATTTTCAAGACAAATAATGCTTTATAAACCTCCCATTCACAGGGCCTCCTTTCAATTCAGCCCCATTTTGATTTTGTAGAATGAAACAATTATCTCCTTTGTATGCAGCAGTGATATATGGACCTTTTGCATAGATGATCAAATTTACATGCTTATCCTCTTTTCTTGCATCCCACTTCAAAAACAAGTCATTAATTTGAAACTTCTCTTCTTTTACCCTCCCATCAAAGGTTTTATTCATCTTTTACTGATGAAACTCCACTCCATCATATGTTTTTTCCCTCAATTCATTAATCTCTATTATATGATTAATCCTCCTTTTCATATGACTAGTATATTCATCCTGTTTGTGTAGCAACATCATCATTGGAAAACTCAAAGGTACTAGAAATATCACTTCTCCTACATATACCAACTTAAATGGTGACATACCAATATCCCTCTTAGTACTTATCTTATCTCCCCATAAAGCATACTTAGGCTTGGTGTTCCATGCTCTTTAATTTTCTTCTAGTAAGTTCTTAATTATCCTCACCAAACTTTTATTTGATGATTCAGCAAGACCATTCCCTTGAAGGTAGTATGATGTGGAATGATTCAGCCTTATGTGATACTTATGGTAGAAATTGATTAGTTTCTTTGATTTGAAATGATGTTCATTGTGACTTATAAGTATTTTGGTACATCCAAACCTAGATAAAATATTATTTTCAAGAAAGTCAATGATAACAACATATGCAGCTCTTCTAGTTGTTATGGATTCAATCCATTTGGTGAAATAGTATGTAGTAGTTAATATCCACTTATGCTTGCTAGAGGAATTTGGATTAATCTCTCCAATGAAATCGAAGCCCTGTTTCTCAAATGGTGCTTCCACTGAAATTGGATTAAGAGGTAAGGGCATCAATTTTATTTTACCATCAAATATATTACATTCATGGAAAGATGTAACTTCTTTGTACACATCAGAAAAAATTGTAGGCTAATAAAACCTTGCTCTCAGAATGTTATTTATTGCTACCTTCCATGAATGGTGACCTCCAAATACGCCCTAATGAAATTCCTTCATAGTTTGTTGTGATTCATTTTCAAGTAAGAGATTTAACATAATGTCTCCGGGGTATTTCCAATACAAATATTTATTTATAATGCATAATTTTGTTGCTTTCATCTTCACAGACCTTGCTCTTGTATTACTCAATCCTAGAGCTTCCTGCAGGTTCTGTAAAACATAAAGAATATCATTGTACCAAGGGGATAAATAAAAATGTTCGATTACATGCAATACTGAATTTGACCCACTTGAAACATTAGACATGAAGTTTATATTTAAGGATTCACAATTAACATTAGTCATCAATTTGTTTAATCCTTGACCCTTTAGAAACTTGGTGGGTTTAATCTCCAAAACATACTCTAATATAACTGCAATTCAATTTTTTATCTTTCCTTCAGGATCTGGATGAGTGAGGATATTATTTATAACATTATTTGGCACATAAGAAATGATATGAGAATGAAAAATATAGACTCTAAAATATTTCATAGACTTGATCAATGCATAGGCCTGTTTTTCCATTATGTCATACTTCAATTTGGTATCTCTCAATATGTTGCTAAAGAACGCAATGGGTTGTTTTGCATTCTATTGATTCTTTTGTAACAACACACGAATTATAGTTTGCTTTGAATCAAAAGAGAAAACAATGAAATATTTAGATAATTCTAGACTAACAAAAATATGTGCTTCTTTTATTTCTTTCTTGATATCATTGAAATATTTTTTAGCTTCAATATTCCATTTATTATCACAATCTTTCCTCAACATGTTAGTTACACTCGGAATTTCTGCAAAACTACCAATGAATCTCCTCAAGAAAATTGACTTTCCCAATGAAAGAATGAGTTTAATTTTTATTCCTTGGTATGTCAACTTTCAACATTTCTTTAAACCTATTCATATCAATCTTAATCCAATCCTTCAAAATAATATGGCTTAAAAGTTTCCCTTCCTTCATAGAAAAATTTGATTTTCTGGGGTTCAAGGAAATACCAAACTTTCTACATTTCAAAAATACCCATTCCAAGTGTTTGATATGACCCCTCTCAGACCTTAAAAAATTTGTAATGTCATCCATCTATACCACAAAAATGTCCTTCTCTTCATAAAATGCAATATCCATCATGCTTTGGAAAATTGCTCCTACATTAATTAGTCCAAATGGCATCTTAGTATACATTAAGGTTCCCCAAGGTGTTGCAAATGTTGTTTTTTCCTGAACTCCAGGGTGAACCTTTATCTGATTATACCATAAAAACCTATCCATTATTGAAATCCTTTCTGCACCAACAACTTTCTAGAGGATATGGTCCACCTTTGGAAATGGGTAATTGTCTATCAAGGAAACTTTGTTCAGATTTCTAAGGTAAACACATAATTTTATTTCTACATGCTTTTTCCTAACATGCACTAAATTGGCTATCCAATTTGAAAAATTGAGTCTAATAATGATTTTATCATTAAATAATTTCTTAATCTCTTTCTCAATCAAAGGGAGCAACATAGGATTAATCCTTCTGAGTTTCTTCCTAAAAGGTTTTGTTAGCACTCAAAATGTACCTCCGATTGCAAAAAGGTAATCTCAAGGTAACCACAAAACAAAAATTTAGGAAATAAAGATGTCTTCTTTCTCTCTCGAGAAGGATCTCTCAATGATTGTTTTCACAGGGCCAAATATATGAACAAAAAGTAAAATTATGATTGTTGTTGTTGGTTGAAATAAGGTAAGTTTGCATTGGGAAATGGAGTCAAAATAAATATATATCAATCACATTGCTATTACATGGAAATTTTTAACAAAGGTAGGGTATTAATTTAGTCACAGTCAAATTTCTTTTGTCTGGTGAAATAGAAGAAATAAGGAACAATCCATCAATGAGGGAATCTAACAAGGATGAATCTAGCATTAACTTTAGTGGAATAGGTTTTCTGAATATCTAAAATCCATAGACAAAGAATATATGTATGAAATATGTACTACTAAACACTCATTTCAGACATAAAAGGAAACATTGTGGAAGTAAATAACAGGAAATGCATTCACATGAGAAAGGGAAAAATAGACTGCAACATAAACAACACAGGAATCTTGAAAAAAATGTCAGGTTCGGCTCAGTGATATTATTAAATATAGGTCTAAAATTACAACACTCAATTCTCACGGGTTCCAACCGTTTTTTCATTACAATAACTAGTTCTTATACAAATTGTTCCATGAGTTGAAATAACAAATGGCTAAAAATAGGCAAAACTGTGCTTACATCTGTCAATTACATTTATTAACTACTAACTTGTTTTTGCAAAATAAACTAAATCTCTAGCTAACTAATTCTTTAGAAATAGGTCTTCCATGATCTTAGAACATCTTCAATCATGTATTGGTGATTTGGATCTTCCATATTTTTTTCTTGTTTTCCATTGATCCACAGATGGTAGGTACAGGGTGAACATTTCCTTTGATATTACACACAGCTCCACATAATCCTTGTATGAATAGTCTAGAAAACATGCACATGTGGCCTTGAAAGAAAATACCATCTCAAATTCATCTTCCATCTTGTCCACAATTGTTTTCCTTGATAATGATTTTTGCATGATTGCAAATTTAGTGTGGTCTAGCCTGCATTCAATTAAACTACCCTGATACTCTTTCTGTGAAAGCATGCTACCTTTCACTTCCCAAAAGAAAGGCGGTCCCTTTTAAAAAAAAGGATCAAACATGTCTATGAACAACTTCAACTTTCTAGCCCAAGTTATAATAGATATTATACCTTTAATACTGGTTGTCTTCAATTCCTCCTCTAGCAACCCATTTAGAAAATCTACAGCGTTTTTGACATAATCTATGGGACTTTTATTTAGTCTTTCCTTCATAGCTATCACACTCTATTTGGTTGAGTGTATTACAATATATTTATCCAAAATGTAGTCCATGTAGGGCCTCAATTTAGTTGCTTCTAATATAAGTGCATCCCGAATAAAGGGTTTATCTCCTTGTACTTGAAATTTCCCTGTAACCTATTTCATTAACTTATCATTTTCTGAACTTCCTAGCACTTTGCTTCCTAGAATTTTCGTTCTTGTTCTCTCTTAAAAGCTAGAATCTCCAAATTTTTGTTATGTTTCCTTAGCCATGCAATCTCCAACTCCTTCAAACTAACTTGCGACATGGCTTGAACAATAGATTGTTCACCTGATTCTATAGGAGGGGGAATTATTCTACTTTTAAGCAACTTTCCATTTTCCTGCAGCTGCTTTTCCAATTCTTCATATTTGTTCTTGAGATTATTTTCACTTTCCACCAGAAGAGACATGTCTCTTTCCCACTATTTTTCCTGTTGATGTATTTGTAACTTCAGAATGTATTCACTTGTATATTTTATGTATTATACCCCGATGTTTCTTCTGGGAAGTATCTGTAATTTAATTGAGTCATGTCATACCCCGAGGTTTTGATCGGGAGACTCAATAATGTAAAAAAGTCATGTAAAGTCATAGAGGGTAACCTTGCTTATTGTTCAAGGGTTAAAGTCCTCACAGTTGTGGGGCACTAGGGTTATTAGACTCTCGTAGAGAAGTCATCCCTAGCTGAGTTAATGTAAGTTGGGTCATTAGTACCCTAGTTGTGGTGACTCAAGCCTACATAACTAAGTTAAGATTACTTGAGATTCCACAATAGAGTCAAATATCAAGTGAACAAAATAATAGAAATAAAGAGTGAGACTCTCTGTTTATCATACACACACTCACTCACTGGGGCGCATGAGTGAGAGAGGAGAAGCTCTCTCAAGTGAGACAGAGAGAACAACTGTGGAGATCATATTTTCTATCTTTGGGTTTTACTGCTACCATTGGTGCTCATTCTATCTTTGAGGAAGTTGTGGTTTTTTATCCTTTACGGTTTTCTCAAGGAAAATTATTTGTGTCTCTTGTCTCTTGTGTTTATTGTTGTGCATGTTATTTTCTCAATTAAAGATCCTAAGATAATGCTAGCTTGAATGATAAAAATCTAACATGGTATCAGAGCTAACCTGAGAAGAAGACATTGTGCAGCTATAGAAGCTAGGGATTCTTAATTTTTGGGTCTCTCTCCATAATCCATTAGAAAAAGTATGCTATGGTGACTCTCCATTGAAGGGCACATATTTATCTTGAAGCGGAAATCGATTCTAGACATTTTCAGTTTTTGGTGTGGGAAATTAGGGCTTTTTACAGAAGAAGAATTTTTTAGTGAGCCCAATACAGAATTTCTCTCCTCATCAAAATCGAAATTTAGAGACCTGGATCAATATTTTTGGTTGGGTGTAACTCTCAAAAAGTCAAACCCTAGTTTGACCCCGGGCTAGAAAATACCTAAATACTAAAAATGATAAGTTTTTGTAAATTCACTATATCTCATGATTGTTAAAGTATCTGGGGACAAAAAATTCACAGGTCGAAGATAGAATAATGGTGTACACAATGTTCAAGTTCCAGCATTATATTCTCTATATTCTAGGAGATGTGATTCCTCCAAATTAGGGTTCTAGCCTCTTCCAGGATTCATCCCTAAACAAGACACATGGGGAGAATTGCTATATCTTGGGATAAAAATATGAAAATGAAATTTCTCAAGATGTTCTAGAAAGGAAATGGACTGTACCTTCTATGGTAGAAGTTTCATACCCCGAAGATGAAACAATGACATGGGGTATTCCGTACAACTTTGCTATTCTGAACAGTAGTGAAATAGGTCACCTTGGGAAACCGCTCATATGTCCCAATTGGTGAGACAAATTCTAATGAAACATATGGTGTTGAAATAGGGAGAGACATGGTTACCTCAGTATGAAATTTCAGACACATAGGAGAAGTAATTTTGGAGATACTGTAGAAACAATATTGGGCATTTTTGCAGAAGAAATTGGTAAACTAGGCCTTCCTATTCTGGGAGCTTCCCTCCAATCTTTTCAAAGAAGGAGTACATTGGACAGATGTCCTTGAAG
>LPNX010137663.1:56629-106213 GCA_001517045.1 Pseudotsuga menziesii
GTATGGACACCTCAAATCAGTAAGATCTAATCTTCTACTATTTTCATTTTAGGTTCTCATTTCAAAGTGATTTATCACATCAGCTTGATGAAAAGCTTGGTGAGGTTGACAATGTCCAAGCATGGAAGTATAGGATGTCACTAGTTCTTGAAGGAAATTAATTGGACACCTACATAAGTAGAGAGGGTCCAGTTGTAGAGGGAGATGAGGCTAAAAGCCTTACACATGAAGAACTTGGTAAAGGCCAAGAATATCATTGTTGATTCAATCACGGATCAACTTGTACCACAAGTGTCTTCTCTAAAGACACCGAAAGAGATGTTTGATTCCTTTATCAATCTATTTGAAGGAAAGAACATAAATTAGAAGATGACTTTGAGAAAACAGTTGAAGAATGTGAAGATCCAGAATGCAGAGACCATACAGTCATAATTCACAAGGGTCTCTCAAATCAAAGAACAACTTGAAGCAGTAGAAGAAGAAATGGAAAATGAAAAAGTTGTGATAACCACCTTGAATGGCCTCCCAGGATCATGGGATTCATTCATTCAAGGAATGTGTGCCAGAAGGAAGTGATTACTTTCAGCAGACTCTGGGAAGAGTGCACACAAGAAGAAGCTCGACTCATAATAAGAGAAAAGAAGATGGGAGCCATTGAAGATCAAGCTCTCACCATCCAAATAAGTTCTCTCAAGTGATGAGGAATATGAAGAACTCAATTCTTGGAGAGCCTCTTATCAATATTGAGCATTTGGATAAGAAATAATGAATGAAGAAGATGATGAAGCCAAAGGATAAAGAAAGAGTCTACCCATGAAACAAATAAAGATAAGTATTCAATTGTCATTTCATGATATTGTTTTGTTATGCACTTGTTTATATTTAGTTGATGTGTTATGCATGATAGAATGTTTGCACTAATGATAGTATACTACTGATATGCATATGATGGGTAAGTAGCTCATGCTGCTATACAACTCTCCATTTCTACCTATCTATAATGAAACCTATTTGCTGACATATTGTATTAGTGCACAATCTCAATTTTGTCCTGGTAGAGATGGAAGACATCTAGAAAGTTTCCGTGAGATATGGATGAATGTTGTATTGGCTAAAATAGTTGCATGATTATATCTTTATGCATAAGAGTTTTCCATTATGAATATGCCTTACGAAATTTTTCTAAACATACAAATGCATTTGACTTGTAGGAAAATCATGTACAATCACCTACAAGAAAAGAAGGATGAGACTTGTTCCTAAGAACAAGTGATGGGAGTTCGAGAACTAATCTAAGAATGAAGACAAATGCAATGACATCATTGATGGAGAACCTTCCAGTTATGAAGAAGTAGCCAAGAAGAAAGGGAAGACCATTTCAAGAAGAATCATATCTAGGATGTAGTATCAAGACCTAAAGGGAAGTTCATAGATGGAAACATTGTGGGATACAATGCATGATTCGTAGCACAAGGATTCTCATAGAAAGAAGACATAGAATACGAAGAGACATTTGTAGCCACTGGAAGTGAAGTCAAATGGCAGGAAGAATCATGTGTGAAAATGAAAGAAATCCTTGTACGAGCTCATAAGAAACCCATGGGACAACACATACATAAGGATCTTGAATATCACCTAGAGTGATGAAGATCTTAACCTTTGCTACAAGGTTGAAGATGAAATCCTATAGAGTATGAAAAGCTCACAGATGGGTGCGAGAAGAACTTTTGAAAAGGTTCAAGATAGAGGATCTTGCTATCCAATGACCCTAGATGGATACATAGAATATTAGTAGCATAGGAAGCTACTTGTCACTCCAATATAGAATGTTTCGATGCATAGAGTACGAAAGAAAGAGATAGAATGATGCTTTGCTTCAGAGGGAGTGACAGCAGAAGATCCTGAGGTTAGACATGGTATGATAGGATGGATAGATTACTGATGAGTCTAGGATTTACCTTTGCTTCAAGGTTGACGAAGGAATACCAATGATTCTCTTGTTACATGTCGATGACTTGTTCTTGATAGGAAAATAAGAACTCAGTAAAGTTGCAATAAGGAGACTTGTTTCCAAGTTCAAGATGAAGGACTTGGATATGATGCACTACTTCTAGGCATGGGGTTGTGGCAGAATGAAAATGGAATTTCTATAAGATAAGGGAAGTATGCAGTAGAGATCTTGAATAGGTTTAGGATGACGCATTGCAAGGCCATGACCACACCTATGGCATCGAACCTGAAGCTTTTAAGTGATGCTTCATCAAATTTGGTTGATGTCATGATGTATCATCAGAAGATTTGTTCCTTGATGTACCTGATGAATATGAGACCAAATATTTTCTTTGTTGTGAACATATTGAGACATGTTCACCTGATTGCTACAAAGCATATTTTGAGGTACCTGAAGGGTACAGTTGATTATGGGTTCAAGTATGAGGTGAATCAGAAGATAACCTGGAAGGTTATGTTGATTTAGATTGGGCACACAGTGCCATCAATAGAAAGAGAGATTTAGGGTGCTGCTTCAGTATAGGATCATGTATGATCTCTTGGCTTAGCAGGAAATAATCTTGCGTGCAACTAAGTACAACTGAAGCAAAGTATGTCATAGCTTGTTCAGCTAGTTGTGAGGAAATATGGCTGAGGAATCTGCTGTCTGATTTGTTTGATTTCCAGTTGGATTCTACTTGTATATATTGCGACAACTAGAGTTGTGTGAAGTTTTATAGAACCCGATGTTTCATGACAATTCAAATCATATCGAGATCAAATACCACTATATTAGGGATAAGGCATACAGAGGAGCAGTGAAGCTCCAGTATGTTGTGATAGACAAAAAAATAGCTGATGTGTTGACCAAGCCATTAGCCAGAGTGAAGTTTGAGTACTTCAGGGAGAATCTTGGTGTTCTCCAGATCAAGGTTCCCTCCAAAGGGAAGTGATGTGTCCGTGAGCCATTTTGACATGGTGAGAGGATTGGTTCCTTCCATGGTCAGATGTAAGTGCAGATATACTATGATATGATTGTGGGTTTTGTTATGACATGATCAGTGCAAGTCCATTCTTCGGGAGAATGGAGGCACCTGGTCGGTGACTAGCAATACTCAGCCTAGAGTTGAGGGCCATTCTGATATGATTGAGGGATGTGTTCCCACATGATCAAACATTAGTTCTAAATGCCATTCTCTAGGAGAATGGAGGCACTTGGTCAGTTACTAGGAAACCTCAGACTAGATCTGAGAGCTAGTATGATATGACTATGCGATGTGTTCCCACATGATCAGATATAAGTGTAGGAGCCATTCTGATGTGACTGTGGGATGTGTTCCCAAATGGTCGAATGTAAGTGCAGAGCCCTTTTGGCATGTATTTTGGATTGGTTCCTTGCATGGGCAGATGTAAGTGCAGATCCCTTATGACATTATTGTTGGATTGGTTTCTCGTATGGGCATATGTAAGTGCAGATCCATTTCGACATGTATGTTGGATTGGTTCCTCACATGGTCGAATGTAAGTGTAGATCCCTTTCAACATGTATGTTGGATTGGTTCCTCACATGGTTGAATGTAAGTGCAGAGCCTTTCTGACATGAATGTTGGATTGGTTCTTCTCATGGTCAGATGTGAGAGCTAGGCCTTTTTTGACATAGATGACTAGATTGGTTCCTCTCATGGTTAGATGTGAGTGCTAGGCATGCCTTTCTGACATGTATGGTCGATGTGTTCCTCTCTTGGTCACATGTAAGTGTTGGGCGAGACATTCTGACTTAGGGTCAGATATAAGCACTGAATAAGACCTAAATGGAGGCTAGGCCTACAACCAACATGAAAAAGGGCTGAATCTGTAGAACTTCCTATGACGAGAAGAATGAAGAGATAGCACCATTTGACTGAGATAGTGGAAGTAGCGATGATGATGATGATCCAGTGATCATCCAACTTTGATGATGATCTAGTGATGATCCAGATCCAGTGATGAAGATGACTTGATGATGATCCAGATGATACACTTACATTCGACCATGTGAGGAACCCAAATTTTATGTATTATACCCAGATTTTTATTCTAGGAAGTATAGGTAATGTAATTGAGTCATGTCATACCCCGATGTTCCTATCAGGAGACTCAATAATGTAAACATGTCATGTAATGTCATAGAGGGTAACACTCCTTATTGTTAGAGGGTTAAATTCCATGTAGTTATGGGACACTAGGGTTATTAGACTCTCCTGGAGAAGTCAGCTCTAGGTGAGTTAATGTAAGTTGGGTCATTAGTACCCCAATTGTGGTTACTCGAGCTTACATAACAGAGTTAGGATTACTCGATCCTACATAACAAAGTCAAATATTAAGTGAACAAACGAATATAAATAGAGAGTGAGACTCTCTATTTATCATACACACACTCACTCATTGGGGTACATGAGTGAGAGAGGAGAAGCTCTCTCAAGTGAGAGAGAGAGAAAACAACTATGGAGATCATATTTTCTGTCTTTGGGTTTTACTCCCGCCTTTGGTGCTCATTCTATATCTGAGGAAGTTGTGGGGTTTTCTCCTTTATGGTTTCCTTGACGAAAATTCTTGTGTCTCTTGTCTCTTGTGTTTATTGTTGTGCATGTTATTCTCTTAGTTAAATATCCTAACATAAAGCTAGCTTGAATGATAAAAATATAACATTTCCTTCTCTTCAAATTTCAACATTTTTGCTTGCAGTCAGTTAACTCATGAGACAAAATTTCTTTCTCTTTTTTCATGATCTGTTAGCTCATAATCCTGTATTAACTAAGTGGAAGGAATCTTTAAATTCTTCTTCAATAATTGGATGGTGTTTTCCTTTTCATTCAACATTTTTTGTGTTGCAACCCTTTTGTCTGCTTGACTGCTAGCAGCCAACAAGTCTATTTGTAACTTTTTGATATGTTGTTGGTGGGATTTATTTTCTACGTTCTCTTTCCTGAGCTGATTTTCAATTTTAATTTTGCTGGACTATAATCTAGATACCTTCAATGTTTCCATCATCATATAAGTGTATATAATATCTCCATATTGTTTTTGCAAATGAATCATGTCAGGAATGGGAATATTTTCCAAGCTCTTCTTCATTTCAACAACTTTATTCTTAGCTTCTATTGCCAATTTCAATGTATTTTGAGTATGATCCTTGACAATCACTAGGGATGCATCCTTACTAGAAATTTTCCTAACCTCTACACATCATTTCAAATATTTATCTGAACCCACTTCCTTGTCATCTTTTTATTTATCAAATAATTGAGATCTATTCTTGAATTGGGAGGTGGAGCTTGTGGGTGTTTCATAAAAAATCATATTCTTTATCCTCAAATGAAGGTCCTTTCACCTTCATTTGTTTCATATTCTTACCCTTGAACTCTATTATTTTCACAAGTTGTCCTATTTCTTCAACATTTTGCTTCTTAGGTGTTCTTGTTGTATCTTCCTCCTCTCTGTCCATGGCATCAGAGAAGTCTCTTTTATTTGTTTTCTTAGAACAACTGACTATTGGTGTAATTATTTTTGTTGCTGGAACCATGATTGAAGCGCCAGGTTTTAATGAGTTGACTTCATTGACAAAGGAAGTGGAATATTCTTTCATATTGACATCCCTTTGGGTCTCAAGAGGGTAGTACAACTAGTTTGCAGTATCATATATACCTACAACCTCATAGCGATCAAAATGTTTGTTCTCATTAACTCGTCTCCTGATAGAAATGATGTGATGGGGATCACAGTTTATGGAAACATCTATTTGAAATCCTATTTCTCTCAATAAGATTTCTATCATTTGCAAAGAAGAACAATTTTTTATGATAAATGGCCCTGCAACCCATGGGAACTTGATCTATGAAGAATTATTGAAGTTGAGTAGATGTTCATTTTCTACTATCAACTTGTGTCTAATTAACACCAAGGAAAACAATCTAACAATCAAGAATACAGGAAAAATTTAGGGCTGATGAACAAACCCATATAATCTTATTATTGTACCATGTTCCAATAGAAACCAATCTCCTATTCTCTTTTAAGGAGAGAACTACAACATTTCCTTCCTCTGTGGCAAGACCCTATGAAATTTATTCTAAAAAAATGCATTATAAACTTTTGATATGAGAAAAATTATGTATCTATTGTAATCTCGGTTCATCTCATCTGTAAGTACCATATCAGGAAGGTGCAAGTTTTCTTCATTAAATGATGAGAACATTTTGAGCTGATATGAATGGAACCTGAAGCATCTTGTTTTGTGTAAGTCAAATAGCTGAAAATGAATATTTTAAGCTAGAAACTCATCAAATTTAAGGCAGGATGATTGGAATGACTGACTTTACCTTTATGATTCAATATTACTGGTGGTAAGCACAAACAACAGAATCATTAAAGGATCTGTAACATACTTATCTGTATCTAACCCTAAAATTGGCTTATGATCATTATAACACATTGAGTTTCTTCATTGAATATGATATAATCAATAGGAAAGGGATGGTTTTGTGATTGTATATCAGGATTGAAACATATCCTGAAGAAAACCTATTTTTGTTCAATGGTTGATTCTCAGAAATACTGGATTATGCTTTCTTCATTAAACTCTTTGGACACTTGATTAAACATGATAGGAACATATAAAGTATTTCTAATAACAAGAGGGATTATTGCACATAGGATCTTAGACTTGGTTGCATCCATAATTACCCTCTCGGAAGAGGAGTAATTACAAGTGCACCAGCCGATAAACTCAAGGAAATTTAGGGTTTTCTCTATGGAAAAATAATTAAAATATGACCTGAACATATTATGATCCTCTACCTCCTAGTCTTTGAGGAGTTTAAATTTAGTTTTAATAGAATCTATGGGACCATTTAACAATACAGTGTCAAAACTCTATGAGTCTTTATCCTCAAAATCCTCTTCAATCCTCTCATATTCCAGTTTTTGGGCCTCTACCTCTTCTACCTCAACCATTTTAAATAATTTCTTAGTGAGGATAAATAATCTACCTTTTTCATTTAAAAGTGGTTCAAGGATTTTGTCTGAGCTGGTCATTTCTGCATAGTCTTGGGTTTTCGGTTTCTAATGCACAAATAAACAAATGGCCTAAATCCATGTGCCCACACTTTTATATTATTTTTTCTTTCCTATCAACCATGAATATTTCTCAGCAAAAACATCTCCCATCCATCCATATTGTACCCTTCATCCCCAGTTGTTGATCCTTTTCTTGTTTAAACCACTTATCCTTATTCTTTTCTATGCTTCCCCCCTTATTCTTCTTGTAACTTCTAGTTGTGGATTAAATTATGACCACAAACTCTATCCTCTGGTTGATGTTCACTGTCGATCATTTTCACCTTTCACTCACCTCTTTAAAATTTCTTCCCAGCCTTAGTCTCTTAAGAAACATGCATCTTTCCTTTGCAGAGAGATTATCTTCCTTATATCTTAATCCATATTGATCTAAACCGTTCAATTAATTCCACTGATTTTCCTTTCAATATTTAGTGTGTTGTTCTATCAGTGGAACAATGATTAACCATAGATATATTTCTTCATCATATCTATGCCCTCAATTGAATATGCCATTTAAACCATTCCATAATCTCATTAAGTTCCTTCTTCCATGCACCTTTAATCAACAGAAAAAATATTAGTCGTAGATCTTGATCATGCCTTCATCTGGACCATTGAAAGATGCGGTCCCTACCACATTCCACTAAGTCTGAAGATTTTTTTTACCCATGCAATTTTAAACTTTGGAATCACTACCGATTGTTGATCTATAATTGGACTTGATCCAAGATGTCAAAACATAAGGACCCTACCCGATTCCATTAATTTGCAACTTGACTTACCCCACGCTTGTTAACACAGCGAAATGCATTTGAACCATAGATAAAAAACACCTTTAAATATTCGACATATATTATTAATGGGCCTACCAAATTCCACAAATATCCAAACTTTGTTTTTTCGCTCATGTTCTTGTAGCAGAATCCATATCCAGCGTAGATATCTTTTATCCTTCGGTCTCCACCGTTGAAACATGAAGGATCTACACAATTCCGCTAATTTTGAAATTTAATTTTCCTGTGCATGTTTAACTAGAGGAACTCTTGATGACCATAGATATTCCTCCATCTATTGATCTAATGGTATATTTTTGGTGCAAGATAACTCCATTCGTATGGTAATAAAAATTGTTTGAACCGTGTAACGTACCTCTGCAGATTTCTCTATAGTCGTCGATCTCCTGCGCTGCAGATCTACACCATTGATTCTTGATGCAACATAGCACTGAAGCATATTTCTCATATGCATCTTATTTTGAAATTTTCTCTTAGCATTTTCTTCACATTTTTCATTTTAGACGTAGGATTAATTCTTTCAAAGCATTAATAACCCATTTTTTACATCCCCTAGGTGATATAATGCCAAATTTTGATCTTATTTTTTGTTTTCTATGGTCTAACCCCTTTCAAATTCTTAGCGCAATAATGTTGCTAACATCTTGCTCCAATTGGGGATGTTATCCTCCCTTTAAGGTAGCAAAAGACTCGCAGACCAATTCCTGACTCAAATACCTCAAACTTAATCCATCTATTTTTCCTTTTTTTATATATATATAAAATAAAAATAAATAAATATGGCTACCCCGCTAGATCTTAGGGCCTTCTCTCTGAGATTTAAATCTTTTAGCTCACCATATGTACTTATTCAAATGTAAATAAATATATACATTCTATGGTACAAAAATTACCTTCTACCCTCAAGACATGTAATGTTTTAGAAACCTTCCATTTACAAGGCCTCCTTTCAGCTGAGCCCCATCTTGATGCTAAAAAATGAATGAATTGTCCCCCTGTATGCTGCAATATTGTATGGAAATACCCACATATGATCAAATTTTCCATGCTTGTCTTCTCTAGGAGCATCCCACTTCAAGACCAAATCATCAATATGGAATTGTTATTCTTTAACTTTCCTACCAAAAGTATTCTTAATCTTTTTCTGATGTGTTTGTACTTTATCATAGGAATTGTCTCTCATTTCATTTATCTCTATTATTTGATTTATCCTTCTTTGCATATGATTTGGCTCATCCTCCTGTTCTTTCAACAGCTTCATGACAAGAAAACCCAAAGATGATGGAAAGACTACTTCAGCCCCATAAACCAACTGAAATGGTGACATTCCAATTGCTCTTTTGGTACTGATCCTATCTTCCCACAAAGGATATTTAATCTTTGTATGCCAATATATTTTGTTTTCTTCCAACAACTTCTTAATTATTCTCACCATAATCTTGTTGGAAGATTCTACCAGTCCATTTCCCTGTGGATAATAAGTAGTAGAATGATTCAAATTGATGTGGTATGTATTACGGAAACTTTTCATGTTTTTTTATTTGAAGGAAGGTGCATTATCTATCACAATTCTCCTAGGAGAACCAAACTTGGCAAAAATGTTATTTTCTAGAAGGTCCATGATGACAGCATCAATGGATCACCTTGTGGGTATAGATTCAATCCATTTTATAAAGTAATCTATTGGTGTAAGAATCCACCTGTGTTGACCTAAAGAATTTTGGTTGATTTCCCCAATGAAATATAACCCCCACTACTGAAAAGGTGCCTCTACTGAAATTGGATTAAGAGGGAGTGGAACCAGATTTCTCTTACCATTAAAAATTAGACACTAATGACATGTAGTGATCTCCTCATAGATGTCAGAAAACATAGAAGTCTACTAAAAACCAGTTCTCATAATCTTACCAGATGTTACCTTCCACGAGTGCTTTCCTCCACAATATCCTTGATGAAATTCCTTCATTGTTTGTTGAGATTCATTTTCCAATAGGAAAGTTAACAACACACCACGCAGATCCTTCCATTAAAAATATTGGTTCATAATACAAAACTTTGTATCCTTCAATTTTACAGATCTGCCTCTGGTTTTACTCAGCCTTGCAGAAGCGTGTAAAATTTGCAGCACATATGATATCACTATACCATGGAGAAAGAGAAAAATAAAGCAATGCGTGTCACCCTACATCAAGCTGGTTTGAATGATTGGACAAGAAGTTGACTGGTAGAGATTTAAAATTAGAATCTGTCATTAATTTGGCAAGTGCCTATCTCTTGATCAACTTTGTAGGCTTGATTTCAAGATCATACTCCAACATCATAACACTCCACTTTTCCCTTTTACCTTCTAGATCTAGTTGAGTGAGGATGCTCTTTACCACATTACTTGGGACATATGCAACAATATGTGAATGGAGAATATATACTCTAAAATCCTTCCACAATTTTACCAAAGCATAGGATTGTTTTTGGATGATATCATACTTTATCTCTCCATCTCTCAACACCTTGCTGAAGAGAGCAATGGGCTGCTCAACATTATGGTTGTTCTTCTACAATAGCACTCCAGCTATAGTATCCTCAGATGCATAAGAAAATACTAGGAAATTTTTAGTAAAATATGTGCTCACAAAAACATGGGCTTCAGTGATGCCCTTTTTAATATCCTTAAAGGAATTCCCAGCATCCACTGTCCATTTTATTTCATTTTCTTTCTTCATCATATTGGTAACGTTTCTAAGTATTTCAACAAATCTAGGAATGAATATTCTTAGAAAATTTACCTGTCAAATAAATGGGTATACCTCTTTCCTGCTCTTGGGCTCTTCAACCTTCAAATTTTCATTGACTCTTTCTGGATCAATTTTGATTCCATCTTTTGAAATTATATGTCCTAGCAACTTTTCCTCTTTCAATGCAAAATTAGACTTCCCGGGATTCAGTGAGATACTGCACTTTATGCATTTCAGAAAAACCTTTTCTAAATGTTTAACATGTTCCCTGTCAGACCTGCAATAAACTATTTTATCATCCATGTAAACAATTACAAACTTATATTTCTCTTCTTCAAACACTATATCCATAGCTCTTTGAAACGTATCCCCTGCATTCATCAAACCAAAGAACATATTGGAATACATGAATGTACCCCATGGTGTAGTAAACATAGTCTTCTCTTGGTCCTCAGGAAGCAGCTTAATTTGGTTATAACCTGAGAATTCATCAATGGTAGAAATCCTCTCAAATCCCACTATTTTTTGTAGAATTTGATCCATATTTGGTAAATGATAGTTTTCTTTTAATGATCCTTTGTTTAGATTTATGAAATCCACACAAAGTTTGATTTCATTGTTCTTCATTCTAACAGGTACTAAATTTGCCACCCACTTAGAAAATATCAAAGTTACAATAGTTTTAGCATTGAACAATTTTATTTCTTTCTTTCTTTATCACAGGCACCAACAGGGGGTTTATTTGTTGGCCACTTTTCCTAACTCATGTGACCTAGGTTTTGTGCAGCTCGTCAACCCAACAAACATCTGAGATACTGGCCCGATAGAGCAACCCCCATTAGCGACGCCCGCAAAGAATGCATAGTCTCACCCAAGATATCTCTTTGATGGATAACTTCCAGAACCATGTTTCAGTGATTCATCGAGGGATTATAGTCCCTTGGTGTGTGACCAAGGAGCTTGACCAAGTCGCGAGGATGGGGTATTTTATGCCAAAATATAGCGCACACTGTGCATATATCTTATTAACTAATAATGACGTGACATAGATTCATCCTTAGTACTTTAAACATAACATAATATAAAAGAAAGCTAATAGACATATGCAATATAACAGATGCGCAACAACAATTGTGCCATAAAAATGAACTAATACTTGGAAGTAGCACATAATAACCTATTCATGCATACATACTTCTATTTATAGGATGACATTCGTTCAACCATGACAGGACTTGCAACGTAAATAGAAACATAAAAAACCATACACATTCTATCATTAGTACACATGAGAGTTCACGTGGAAACCCATCTAGAAAACACCACAAGGCTCTCTTCATCTAGCATGAGAAATATATGGTGCCTTCTACCTGCATTTTACTACAGACTATCTTAGATATATATTTCTAATCAGAATATTTCTTGCTCTCATGCTCTCTGTATTTATTTCTCCTAACTACTGCTACCATCTACTGATCCACACATGGCCTGGATCGACTTCTCTAGCATCTGTACCTCTCTAGCAGAGCTTCTCTTCTACTGCACTACCTTTGACTGCATCCTTTAGACTTCCAACTAATCTACCATTCAAACCTCTCATCTTCGTTCTGCTCTCTCAGAGATCTCCCCTCTGCTTACCCTTTAAAAGAAAGTAAGACTAAAAACAACCAAGATAAAGCAATAATCACCATAGAAGCAACCACGACCAATCAACAACCAACCCTTTAACTATTGAATCCCTTGTATTTATACTATTTTAAATGACCATGTAGGGTTGACTGCATACACATAGTTCGTTAATGGTCACCATCAATCACCCCTCATGCTATAGTTGTGGTGATTACGACTTGACACGAGGAACTAATGACCTTACTTACAACATGCATTCACTCATGTGGCCTCCACCAACTTAAGCCGACATCAGCATCCATGATCATCCTATCACTTTCGGTCATTATTATGCACTTCTTCTACTGTTTTACCCTGTGGCATCTTCCTTCCGTGCAGTTTTGCTTTTCCATGTAGGTGACATCTTTTGTGCATATTCCTTCTTCTGTGCATATTTCCTCTTCCATGCAGTTTTCTTTGTCCGTGCAGATCTCCTTGTCTGCAAAGCTTCCTTCTATTCCTGCCATGTGCTTCCTTTTCCTTGTTTGTTCTTGCATGATGGATTGATTCTTGCAGGTTTCTTCATTTGTTCTTATTTCTTACGTGCTTTCCCCAGGACCAACAGGACCCCAACAATCACATGTTGCTTTTTTTGAGCCAAAAAGCAATGGACATAGGAAGCGACGCAACCTACGTGGCCGTCTCTTTGCTATATTTTTTTTGGTGGTGTTTACTGTACCGCAAGGTCATCCCAAACTTAGAAAAAATTTTAGATTACAAAAACTTTTGTTTTACAATTTCTTCCTCGACATCATCTAAAGATTCTATTTCCATGGGTTTTTCTTGCGTTTGCTCCACTTCTTCTTCAAGTTGTTCTTCTTGGTCCTCTTCATCTTCCTTTTCCTCTTCTTCTTCCATATATCCTTCTTGTTCATCCTCTGGTACATTTTATGGTACAGATTGTTCTGTGATGCCAAACTTTTGTTGGAGTTGGGAAAAAATGGGAGTAAGCCTTTCTATCTCCCAGCAAGCTTCTTCTTCCTACTACACCAGTTCCTGCACTCGGTCGGAGCTAGGGTGCTCCAATGACATATTGGGAACTACTTGCATGAACTCGTGGATTCTCTACTAGACATGCTGAATTAGCCCTATCACCCTTTCAGCTTCAACTTGTTTCTCAGTCATCTCTTTGTTGTACATATTTTCTTGGTCACATAGGGTTTTGGCCTTATCCTGGAGCTCCTTGAGCTCATTTCCTTTGAAGATTTTCTCCTTTGTTGGTAGCTTCTTAATTTCTTCCTTTACCGCCAATACCTATAGGTATGCTTACTATGCCTGCTTGGAAATCTGCTCTGTAGTGTCATCATCGATGAGTTTCTCCCATGCCGTGGAAATTTCTTCCACCTCCTAGTTGCATATCTTCTCAGCTTCCATAAGCCATCCAATAGCTTGATTTGCTGATTCTTTCCTTTGCTACACAACTTCTAGGGGCATGCTTGGCTACTGGTTGGTTTTCATCTCCTGAACCTGTTTCTTTAGGTCTGCGACCAGTTTGGATAACCACCTCAGTTGGTGCACAGGTTTTTCCTTGCCTACTTCTTCCTAATATGACAGTTGCTTGAATTCCTCCTTTATGGCTTCCTCTAGTGAATCCTGATTCTGTGCTTGTACTTCCAAGTCTTCTTGCTAGCACCTGATGACTTGTTTGCATGCCTTTGATTTCCTGGTTTCCTTGGCTTCATGATATGCAACTGCATTTTCCTAGATTCTCACCTTTGTAGTTGCGGCATGCTGAATGGAATAGATTTGTGGCAATGTCAGCTTAGAGAAATCCAAAGTTAATGTGTCCACGCTATGGACACTTGTTGTATTTTTATCATTCAATCTAGAATTATGATCATAGGATCCTTAACTGAGAGAATAACATGCACAACAATAAACACAAGAGACAAGAGACACAAATAGTTTTCATCAGGGAAGCCATAAAGGAAGAAACCCCACAACTTCCTCAAGGATAGAATCAACACCAAAAGTAAAACCCAAAAACATAAATATGATTTTCTGAGAGCAGTAGTCTGTCTCTTGTCCCAGTAACTTCTCTCTCACTCATGCACCCCAGTCAGTGAGTGTGTGTGTGATAAATAGAGAGGCTCACTCTCTATTTGTAATCTTTCATTCACTTAATTTCCACTCCAACATGTTGGCCTCACTTAACAATTACTTACTAGAGCCGACATCTCTAGGAGAGTCTAATAACCCCAGTGCCCCACAACTTGTGGGGACTTTTCCCCTCCGACCAATAAGGAGGGTTATCCTTAACACAACGGTGGGGACTATTTCCCTGACTTACAATAACTCACCTAGGGTCAAATTATCTAGGATAGTCTAATAACCCTAGAGACCCACAATTGCAGGGACTTTAGCCCTTGATCAATAGGAGGGTTACACACAATGACTTGACATGACTTGTTCACATTAAAGAAACTCCCAATTGGAACATTGGGGCATGACATGACTCAATTACATTACAAACACTTCCCATAATAAACATTGGGGTACAATACATAATATATACAAGTGAATACATTTCAAAGTTACAATTACATCAACACTACCTCTTAACTAGGAAGGTATTCTCTCGACACAATTTATCAGCACAAGTCATCTTCATCTTTAGGTCATCTTTCATCTTCAAGTCATCTTCATTTGGATTTGGATCAACAGTCATTATGGATCATCATCACTCGATATGGATAATCTTTGTTGGATCAACATCATTGGATTTGGATCATCACTGGATCTGGATCATCACTACTGGATCATCATCATTGGATTTGGATCATCACTGTTGGATCATCATCACTGGATATAGATCATCACTAGATCTGGATCATCATCACTGGATCTAGATCATCACTTGATTTGGATCATCATCACTGGATCTGGATCATCACTTGATTTGGATCATCACTGGGTCATCATCACTGGTTCATCATCACTGGTGCTATCTCATGATTCTTCTCATCAAAGGAAGTTCTATAGAGACAGCCCTTTTCATGCTGGTTGTAGGCATAGCCTCCATGTAGGTATTTTTCAATGCTTATATCTGACCCTAAGTCAAAATGATCTGCCCAGCACTTACATCTGACCTTGACTCATTAGAAAGGCATGCCCAACTCTCACATTTGACCATGAGAGGAACACATCCACCATCATGTTAGAATGGCCCAACCCTCACATCTAACCATGGAATGAATTTAATCCTCTCACCATGTTAGAATTTCCTATCCCTTAAATCTGACCATGGAAGGAACCTAATCCTATCACCATGTCATAATGTCCTAGCCCTTACATCTGACCATGGAAGGAACTTAATCCTCTCACCATGTTAGAATGGACCAGCCCTTACATCTTACAATGGAAGGAACTTAATCCTCTCACCATGTTAGAATGGATCTCAGTCCTAGACTAAGGGTTCCTGGTAACTGACCAGGTGCCTCCATTATCCTAGAGAATGGCATCGGCCCTTATATCTGATCAAGTGGGAACACATACCTCAATCACATCAGAATGGAACTACACTTATATCTGATCATGTGAGACTGCATCCCATAGTCATATCAGAATGGCCCTCTGTCTTGGACTGAGTGTTTCTGGTAACTGACCAGGTACCTCCATTCAGAGAATGGTAATCAACGCTTATATCTGATCATGTAGGAACCAATCCTACAGTCATATCAGAATGGCTCAACACTCATATCTGACATGGAAGGAACCAATCCTCTCACCATGATAGAATGGCTCAGCCCTTACATTTGACCATGGAAGGAACCTAATCCTCTCACCATGTCAAAATGGCTCACAGACTCATCACTTCCCCTTAGAGGGAACCTCGATCTAGAGAACACCAAGCTTCTCCTTGAAGTACTCAAACTTCACTTTGTCCATTTCTAGCATAGAATCACATTAGGGATGATTACATTCAAGGATAACCTGCGAGCTTCCCCAGGACTGATTACATTCGAGGGCAACCTACAGGTTTGTTTACATCTGAGATACCTACGAGCTTCGCTAGGATTTATGCTCAGACAACCTGTCTCATCGACTATGCTAGAACTCCTTCTTTCGAGAGATATTGATTTAGATCACATACTGGAGCTTCACTGCTCCTCTCTGCATCATACAAAAATGCAAGTCAGATCAAGAAAATCAAATAGTAGTTTTCAAAAGAAACATACTACCTCCTAAATTGAAAGTGGCAACATATTTTTCCTCATCTATACTCAGCACCATGCAGGACTCCATCCTGCCAAACCAAGAGATCACACTTGATACCATACTAAAGTATCACCTCGAATTTCTCTTCCTATCACTGCCACTACTCTCCCAATACGAATCCACATAACCCTCCAGGTTAATCTTCTGGTTCGCCTCATACTTGATCCCATAACCAACTATACCATTCAGGTACCTCACTACATGCTTTGCAACCATCAAGTGAACATGTCTCAATGTGTTCACAGGAAAGCAAATATCTAGTCTCATATTTGTTAGGTACATCAAGGAATAAATCATATGACGATACATCGTGGCATCAATCGACTCTGATGAAGAAACACCCAATAGCTTCAGGTTCGATGCCATAGGTGTGGTCATGGCCTTGCAGTCCATCATCCTGAACCTCTTCAAGATCTCTATTGCATACTTCACTTGTCCACACCTCCATGCCTATAATATAGTGCATCATCCCCAAGTCCTTTATCTTGAGCTCTACAACAAGTATTCTTCTTGCAAATTTAATGAGTTCCTCTTTTATGTCAGGAACAAATCATCGACATATAACAAGAGCATCACTGGTCTTTCACCTTCAGGCTTGAAGCAAAGGTTGGTATCTGCTTTACTCTCAGTAAAGACTAGATTCATCAGTAATATGTCCATCCTGTCATACCATGTCAAACCTCAACATCTTCTGCAGTCACTCCCTCTAAAGCAAAGCATCATAATCCCTCTTTATTTCATACTCTATGTACTAAAACATTCTGTACTGGAGTGACAAGTAGCTTCCTATGCTACTAATATTCTATGTATCCATCTAGGGTCACTGGATACCAAGTTCCTCTATCTTGAACTTTTTCAAAAGTTCTTCTCGTACCCATCTGTGAGTTTTTCATCCTCTATAGAATTTCATCTTCAACCTTGTAGCAAAGGTTCGTGCCTTCATCAATCTCCTCATGTATGTGTTATCCCATGGGTGTCTTCTGAGCTCGTACAAGGCCTTCTTTCATTTGCACACATGATTTTTCCTGTCATGTGTCTTTCTAGTGGCTGCAAATGTCTCTTTGTAGTCTATGCCCCGTGCTATGAATATTTCCTTGTATCCCATGATGTTTCCATCTATTGCATGATGGAAATATGAACTTCCCTTCACGTGTCGATACTGCATCCTAGACATCATTCTTCTTGAACTGGTCTTCCTTTTCTTCTTGGTTAGTTCTTCATAGCTGGAAGGTTCTGCATTGATGATGTTGTTGCATTCATCATATTATTCTTCATCTTGAACTGTCGTCACTTGTTCTTCAGAACATGTCTCATCCCTCTTTGCTTATAGGCTATTTTACGCCATCTTTCCTACAACTCAAAATTCATTAGTTGAATGGTTAGAAACATTTCATAAGGTATATTCATAATGAAAAAATCTTACACATAAACATATGATCATGAAACTATTTATTCAATACAACATTCATCCATATCTCACGGAAACTTTCTAGATTCCTTCCATCTCTACCACGACAACATTGAGATTGTGCACTAATCCAATATGTCAGCAAAGAGGTTTCATTCTAGATAAGTAGAAATGGAGAGTTGTATAGCACCATGAGATACTTACGCATCGCATGCATATTAGTAGTATACTATCATTAATGCAAACATTCTATTATGCATAATACATCAACTGAATATAAACAAGTGAATAACAAAACAATATCATGAAATGACAATTGAATACTTATCTTTATTTGTTTCATGGGTAGACTCCTTCTTGAGCCTTCAACTTCATCATCTTCTTCATTCATCATTTCTAATCCAAACGCTAAGATGGATAATAGGTTCTTCAAGAATTGAGTTCTTCATATTCCTCATCGCTTGAGGTATCTTCTTTGGATGGTGAGAGCTTGACCTTCAGTTGCTCCCATCTTCTCTTCTCTTATTATGAGTCGAGCTTCTTCTTCTTCCCAGAGTCTACTGAAAGTAATCACTTCCTTGTGGCACACATTCCTCGCATGAATGAATCCTATGATATTGGGAGGCCATTGAAGGTGGCTATCACCACTTATGTATTCCCCACTTCTTCTTCTACTGCTACAAGTTGATATTTGATTTGAGAGACCCTCGTAAAGTATGACTATATGGTCTCTGCATTCTAGATATTCACATTCTTCAACTATTTTCTCAAATTCATATTTTGATTTATGTTCTTCCCTTCAAATGGCTAGGTCAAAAAATCAAACATCTCTTTCGACATCTTTAGGGAAGACACTTGTGGTATAAGGTGATCCGTGATTGAATAAGCAATGATCTTCTTGGCCTTGACCAAGTTCTTCTTGTGTAAGGATTTTAGCCTCATCTCCCTCTAGAACTAGAACCTTTCCACTCATGTGGGTGTCCAATTCATTTTATTCAGAGAGAACATTTGGAAATGAGAACGTCAAATGAAAATAGAAAAAGATTAGATCTTATCGATTTGAGGTGTTCGTCCTGGTTCCGGAGCTAGCTGATCTAGGGTTCACTGAAGAAACCAAAATTTTACAAAATTGGAATATTTCAGGTCTAATTGGCTAGAAAGATAGACCTATTCAAGGTGAGCTATCAAATGTACTCCTTTTCTAAAAACAGTGGAGGGAAGCTCCCGGAACATGAAGCCTTATTTTTCCAATTTCTTTTGTAGAAATTCCTACTACTATTTCTGAAATATATCCGAAATTACTATTCGTCTATGTCTAAAAATTTGGACTGAGGTATCCACACCTGTTATTGTTCCAACACCATAGGTTTCATCAGAATTGGTTTCACCAATTGGGACTTATCATCATTTTCCCAAGGTGACCTGTTTCAGGACAGTACAACATAGTGAAGTTGTACGGACTTCCACATGTCGCTATTTCATCTTCTAGGTCTGAATATTCTACCACAGAAAGTATAGTCCATTCACTTTTTGGAAAAGCTTCATAAATTTCATTTGGACCTTTTTATCATGAGATATAGTGATTCTCCCAAGGTGTCCTGTTTAGGGATGAATCATGGAAGAGGCTGGAACCCTAACATGGAGGGATAATATCACCTAGAATATAGCGAATGTGACGCTGAATTTTGGATACAGTGTAAATCAGGAGTTAAGATTCAGCATGTGAAAGTTTCAGTTCCCGATCCTTCTCCAATCCCAAGATATAGAAAATGTACCAAAACTTATCATTTTTAGTATTTAGGGTTTTTCCAGCTTGGGGTCAAAGTAGGGTTTGACTTTCCTAGAGTTATACCCAACCAAAAATATTGATCCAGGTCTCTAAACTTCAATTTTTATGAGGAGAGAAATCCTATTCCAGGCTCACTCAAAAAATCCTCTTTTGTAAGAAGTCCTAATTTCCCGCACCAAAACTGAAAATCCTTGGACTTGAATTCTGCTTCGACAGAAATATGTGCCCTTCAATGAAGAGTCAGCCTAGCATACTTTTGCTGATGGATTGTGGAGAGAGACCAAAAAAGTAAGAAGCCCTAGATTATACAGCTGCATAATGTCTTCTTCTCAGGTTAGCTCTGATACCATGTTATATTTTTATCATTCAAACTAGCATTATGATCTTAGGATCTTTAACTGATAGAATACCATGCATAGAAATAAAAACAAGATACAAGAGACACAATGAATTTTCCTCAACGAAACCATAAAGGAGAAAACCTCATAACCTCCTCAGTGATAGAATCAGCACCAAAAGTAAAACCGGAAAACATAAAGATGATCTCTTGACAGCAGTAGTCTCTCTCTTGTCACAGCAACTTCTCTCTCACTCATGCACCCCAGTGAGTGAGTGTGTGTGTGATAAATGGAGAGGCTCACTCTCTCTCTTTATATTCTTTTGTTCACTTAATTTCCACTCAAACATGTCGGCCTCACTTAAAAATTACTTACTAAAGCCGACATCTCTAGGAGAGTCTAATAAGCCTAGTGCCCCACAACTTGTGGGGACTTTTCTCCTGTGACAAACAAGGAGGGTTATCCTTAACACAATGGTGGGGACTATTGCCCCAACTTACAATAAATTACCTAGGGTAGAATTCTATAGGATATTCTAATAACCTTAGGGCCCCACAACTACGGGGACTTTAACCCTTCATCAACAGGAGGGTTACCCACAATGACTTGACATGACTTGTTCACATTATAGAAAACACTGATTGCAACATCGGGGCATGACATGAATCAATTACATTAAAAACAATTCCTGAAATAAACATCGGGATACAATACATAATATATACAAGTGAATACATTATGAATTTACAATTACATCAACAAAACTTGCATCTATTTTTGCTACATTTGTAGAAAATGCTTGCGCAGGCATTTCTATTTTCAAAGGTGGGAGCAGCACCGGTGTCACGAAAGTGTCTGATGGGTCTACACCATAGTTCTCATCCTGCACAGTCTTGCGCACTTTGGTGATGGCATCTTCCAGCGGGGTAACTTGCACACTGAGCGAAGTTGTCTAGTTGGTTTGATTGCATGTGCTACTACCCAAGGTAGACTCAACTACTTCGATGACCACCTCTCTAAGAAGAGTTAGATCCTCTTCTGCTATGTTAATGACTTGGGACCAATTAGCGCTCTACCTTTTCCTATGTGGGATTCCCAAGGCTTCTGCGTCTTCCTCCATGGGCTCTTTTCCCTTTCTCTTCCTAGTTCTTTCGGCACGCACCTCCTAATCAGTAGGGGTGTCTTCTTCGCCTTTGTTGGGTGGGTCTCTCTCTTCTTCTTCTTCTTCTTCTTGGGTATCATCCTGATGCTCCTGGGTTCCAGTATTGACACGGTCTTGCGGGGGATTCTCCTATGGATCCACCTATAACACTTGCTACTATGCATGCGCCTCCAGACACTGGCTAAGCCATTATTTGGGCCAGTCTTTGATTTCCATCTCAATATCTGCATCTCTGATGATGGAGAAGGTAGAGAGTTCCAGATTCTTGGGGTCATTGCATGGATGCAAGATGATATTGTGCGGCCCTATGAGGAAGTTAATGAAAGGATACTTGGCCACCATCATGGGGAACAGTATACACTGATGGTGCACGATCTTTCAAAGTCTTTCTCCTTGTAGAAATAATTCAACCTTTCTATCGGCTTTGTGCTTACTATATTTGTGGTCCCAGAGGTTCTGGAATTCTATGCCAAGGAAATCCACTGGGATGTCCATGGGTTGATAGGCTGGCGGAGGAGTTCAGGTTGTAAACGAGATCAAAATTGGAACCCATGAGTAATGGAGCTTCATCGCAAGAAGTTCCTGCACATCAACTGTGGCATCCATCAGTTTGCTCATGAGGAATTGGGACCAGTTAATCTGCACTCCTTGCGCACACTGTTCTGCTAGCTCTATTGTTGCGGCAGTGCACTCAGTAGGCCTCATCTTGCGTAGAACCTTACTACACAATATTTTTGCTGCAACCCTCACAAAAATGTCATCAATAGAGCTAATGACGTTGCCCTTTCCACCATGGACAAGTTGGTACTTTCCCTTCATGTCATTTTTGTCTAGTTTTTCCCCATCATTGTGCAGGTATGGGGACGGGTCAACTCTTTGCCGTGGGAGACCTGTGATGGCCAAGACCAGATCGATAATCACCTCATATAGCTTGTCTAGTCTGAGGTAGCCTCCATGGAAGCATACCAGAAGTTGATTAACATACATCCCTACAGGGGAAGTGCAGCTGAAATGCGGCATAAGGAGCAGGTTTAAGATTCCTGACTTCTCCAATCCACACACCCACTCCATTGTAGAAATGACATATGCATTAAGCGGTTCACCAGGAACCGCAACCATGAATCAATTTCTAGCTAGCTCCTCTTATTTCCTGGTGTCATAGTCTTCAAACATCAAGTAGTGAAGTTTGGGAGTGATTGTATTTGGGGACCATGGGATGCCCTCTTGGATGGTGGGCTCTTCCAGAAGTTCCTATGCATCCAGTGTCACTTTTGTGGCACCAGGGACCCTCGGTAACATATACGGAGGTAGCAAGTTATTTTCTTCATCATTCATCTTTGTGTCTATTGCTGGTGGTGGTGGAAGAACTAGGTCGGCTCTATGGCCCTTGGGTATCTTCACTAGGGGGTTAGAGGAAGTGGGGAGGCCTACACTCGATAGGGCTTTGGCCACAAAAAATTGTACTCCAGCCGGTTGTCATGGTGACTAGGTTGCAGGTAATTGTAGCTGGTTGCCTCTTCTTGATGATAGGCGTGGTGACCTCAGTAGTGCCTTTGGTTTAGCCTTCCAATATCAGGTAGGGTGAGGCTAGTGAAACAATGGAGTCTTCACTATCACTGAATAACTCAATGATCATGGGATTCGGATCTGAGGGAGGGTTCTGGTTCACTCAGTGGGCTCGAATCTCTAGTTTCTTGGCTCTATAAGGAAATGTAAAGGTTACAATGACACATGTAACTATTATTTATAGGTGACCGGGCATCCAAGCTATGACTAGATGCAATGATGCGAAATATGATGGGCACATGGGCTCATCCTTCGTTGCCTTTACTCACACACTTATGTTAAGTTTTGTACTTGTTAGGGAATTTAAGGTTAATATGGCGGATGGAACCAAAAAGCATGTCCCCATTCTCCTTGGATTTTCCAAATTATTGCTACTAAACTAATGGCCCGCTGGTGTCTACCAGTTGTCTGCCACTTCCCGCTAGTTGTATTTTAGGTAGTTTTTTGGTGGGTTTACAGTGCACCATTCTTCAACGCAACTTCCTTTCTCCACGCTAGGTTGCATTGGAGATGATTCTCTCGCTTCTTTCCTCCCTTTATATTTTTTTTTTTGCTGTGTGCCTCAGCCTTATGGGACCGTGCCATAGTCATCGCAGTATGGTTTTAATCGGTTTCAGTTAATCATACCCGCAACCGGTGTTCCATCTAGCTTATGTAGTTTTACCACGCCTGCTTCAGTAATGTGCGCAACCACATATGGGCCTAGCTAGTGTGTTTTGAGCTTACCTGGGTGCTTGAGGAGCTTGTTGTTGTACATTAGAGCAAGTCCACCGACCTTGAACTATTTTGTTTTGATGTGGCATTCATGCCACACTTTTTTCCACTATTTTTCCACGTTTTAATGGAATCCCGCAATGAAGCATTCTTCCTCCATTTGAATCAGCTGCCCAAGTCTTTCTTCTATGGCGTCAGTATCTTTCATCTCTATTAGTGCAACAATTCATAGGCTTGGGACAATGTATTCCATGGGAAAAACTACTTCTTGTCCATAGACTAAATGGAAAGGAGTGTATCCAATTAGTCATTTGCATGTTGTCTTGTAAGCCCATAATATTGCTTAGACTTTTTGGTCCCAGTCATCTCTGCGCACATTACAAACCTTGGTTAAGGCATTCTCTAGTATCATGTTGAAGGCCTTAACAGTTCCATTTTCTTGAGGATGGTAGGGTGTTATCTTCTTGTGATGGATTTGGAATTCTGCAATCAACTCAATAATTAGCTTATTTACAAAATGCGTACCTCGATCACTGATAAGGATCTTCAGGAAACCAAACCTTATTACTACATTTTCAAAAGGAAACTTCGCCACAGTTGTAGTGGTGCAATATTTCACAGGTGTCATTAAGTAATATGTAGTAGTTATAATATAGTGCGCACCAGTCCATTTCCCTGGGGGACTAATAGGGCCGACAAAATCCACTGCAGATTTATCAAAGGCTTGCAGTGTAATTTGTGGCGCAAGTGGAATTTCATCATGTCGTGATGGTTTTCCTATTCTTTGGAACTTTTCACAGTCACGACAGTATTTCCTTGTATCCATATGTATAGTTTGCCACTAGAGTCTAGCTTGCAAAATCTTGCTGACCATTACCTTTCTGGCGTAGTGTCCTCTTTAGACACCCGCATGCGCTTCGACCATTACCCATTAACTTTCATGATCAAACATGCATCTGCGTAGTATTTCATATAGTCCCAACTTATACATTTTCCCTATGATTAGCATGTGGTATGCGCCCTTGATAACTAGTTGTTTATTTTTCCATGTCGTATAATCATCAGGCACATAGCCTGTATTCAATAAGTGTATAGTAGCATCAAATTCATTCTCGACAACATCAATAGAAAACAATTGGGCATTAGGAAGATTATCCTCTAAGCTGTTTGGTTCCTCACCACTTTCAATGTGCAACAAGTGCTCTGGCCCAACATTTAGTCAGCCTGGCTTTACAATGACTTCAAAGTCAAATTCTTGGAATAGGAGGAGCCACCAGCAGATACTCCCCCCTAAAACTAGCTTATTGACCAGGTGCTTTAGCGGAGAATGACCAGTGAACATTTTGAAGTGTCCACCCAATAGATAATGTCTGAAATTTTGTAGACCATAGACCATTGCAAGCCCTTTTCTTTAAGTTCTGGTATAGTTTTTCTCTATTGTTGACAGTTTCCTGCTTACGTTTGGGTGGTCAATTGCACCCTCTCATGGTTGTGTTAATACTATACCAAGTGCAATTGATTATGCATCAACATGTACATGGAACTCCTTCTTCCAGTATGGGAATATCAATATGGGCACAGTGGTCATTTTGTGCTTCAGCTTATCCAGACTTAATTTAAAGTATTTGTTCCACTCGAATTTGGCATCCTTGTTCAGCAGCTTCTCCATTGGGGAAGTTATTTCCATGTCCCATCTTATGAATTTTTGATAATATCTAGTATCTCCCAATGTGGATTTGAGTTGCGTGATTGATGTGTGCAGTGGCATGTCCAGAATAATTGCCACCTTCGAGGGATTGACCGTGATCCCATCGCGGCATACTACATGGCCCAGTAGTACACCAAATGGTGCGTAGAATATGCATTTTCTCAAATTCAATGCAATTTGATATCGATGACACCTTTCTAGCATCATGCACAAATTCTCAATATGGTCTCTTACCAGACTAAATACTGTCCAATCATCAATATATACTTTAAGAAACATATGGATGAAATATTTAAAAGAAGAAACTATTATTATGGAGAAAATAACATGGGTGTTTTTAAGTCCAAAGGGCATTACCGTGTATTGGTAGCATTCCCACTCTATTACAAAGGTTGTCTTGTGGCAGTCCTCTTGTGCAATTATGACTTGATGGTAGCCCAAGAATCCATCTGTGAATGAGTACATTTATTTTCCGCAGGCACTCTCCAAGACTTCATCTGTAAATGGTGTTGGGAATGGATCATGTAAGCATGCATCATTTAGCTTTCTAAGTTTGACATAGATCCTAACCTCTCATGTCGCCTTCTTGTCCTGAATCACTATAGGGCTTATCCACTTCACCTATTTAACAGGTTCAATAATTCTTGCTTTGATCATGTGATCTAGTTCTTCTTTCAATTTTTATTTATAGCATGGATTTAGTTTGTATGTGAGCTGTTTTACATGTCTTGCACCGAGCTTGAGTGGAATTTTAATTTCACCCAAATCTCCTACTGTCCCCTTCATTGCCCTGAATTTCATTGGGAATAGGTCCTAGAACTCATGTAATAGATTAGTGATTTTGGATATTGTCTCTTCGTCCCAATAGTCTCCAATGTTAGCAAATTTTGGATTGTCCTCCGAACCAATGTTAACTTTCTTGATCTGTAGTGGCTTGATGAACTACTCACTTGAAATGTCACTCCCTTCTACTACGCATGATCCTTTCAACTATGGAACATTAATGTTAGTTGGATCATCCTCTGGGTCTCTGGAAAGGTTATAGCATGTCATCCAGTGCTGAACTATCTCAAAGAACTTGTGGGAATGCGCAGTGCAAGGTTGAAAATACTCGACCTCCCATGGGATCTCAACAAATATCTTCTCCTTAATAGCCTTTAGTGCAATATCAACTGTTGGTTTCTCATCTATGAACTGGAATGTGCATGTGAAATTTTGCAAAACCTTTTCCCATTCTCTTGTTTCTTGGTGCAACTCCATATATGCATACCAACCTCTGGGTGCCATTTCAAGAGTATGGATGAAGTGGTGAACCCACTCCTAGTGCGGGTAGTTCAAGAATGTTGTGGAACACTACTCCAATTTTTCAACAGGGTCTGATAACCCTGTATACCTTTGTGTCATAATTGTGACCTCGTCTTCGAACCTTACTTCTAGCAATCGTCTACACTGCGACCATTCAATTATCGAGATTTTGGGCATACCCCACCACCATGTAGGTGTAGCCTTTAGCGCGAAGTCTAGCACAGATAGTCATTATGGCTCTATTACTAATTCTTCAAGCTTATTCAACAATGTTTCTAAGTTAGGTAGTCCTTCATATGTAGGGAGTGGTTGCAACTGAGTTCCCACTCGTCGGACATAATGAGTTATCTTGGCACATCTCCTCATAGAGACTTCATGTAATCGGTTTTTCTAGTTCTCAAGTGCCTCTCCTGAGTCTAATGTACATGAAATCACGCATCTCCAGCTCAGGTTACCATTCGTAGTAGGATTAATGTAATCCTCCTTAAGGGAAGTGACATTATAGATGTTTTCAAGGTGACTGCCTTGCCCTTCATTTAACATCAGTTCAATGTATATCTGTCCTTCCAGTGGATCAAGAGGTGGAACTACCCTCATCTGATCATCTTCAAATGATAGGATTCTTGTTTTTGAATTTTATAATGGTTTGATTTCCCATTACCTAATCAATCCCTAGCAGCATGAGATATGGGTTAGTATCATCTACTATATTGATGACCTCAAAGTTCACAAATTGTGAAATTCTTCAATATCCACTTGGAATTGACTCATCCTACCAATGGGTAGGACCTTTGCCTGATTAGAAATCTTTTGTTGAATTGGGGACCATTCTAGGGGTGGCTTGCCCATTATTTCCCATGTCTGGCGCATTAAAATGTTAACATATAATCTGAGGTCGAGGATGATATAGTCCATGTCATAATCACCAATTTGCACGGCCATCCTAATTTCCCATCCCATTTTGACTTTGTCTTGACACTATTAACCTTCTTTGTTGGTGGGTCTTCCTCTGAAATAATTTACATAAGTGCTTCCAACTCTGCAAGTGCATCCTTGTCCTAGATTAGTGCCAAACAACTTGACAGGACTAGGTTGAGATTACTAACCTTATCTGCACTCTTGCTTGCATTCTGTTGTTTGAATATCTTCTGGAATATTTCAGGAATATCTTTCACTTGGCCTGAGATGGATGATTGTTCCATTCCTACAAACTCTAGGCGTACATCCATGAATATGTGCTTCTGCTTTTGAACATCAAGTGGTGATTTATTTTGTGGAGAGGGTCACACATGTGGTTGTTCTTGCGTCGTCGGCTCTATTTGCGTAGCTTGATATGCACCCGTCGCAACACCTCCCCTTATTACCATTGCTATAGGTTGTTCTTGTGGTTTTATGACTATCATCTATATGTTGGAATTAACATTCAGGTTGGGAGAATTCAGCACAGGATTTGATGTTGGGTTAGCTACTCTAACCGTCCGAGCTTTCCATATAATGATAAGTTGCGAACATTGCTCCACATTGTTCTCTTGTTTGCAGTATGAGAAATTCTTCGCAGGTTCAGGGAAATCTCTAGCATAGAGGCTTGCACTCCATAATTGTAGCATACCACTAGCCCTCTTCCTCAACCAAATCCTCCTCCTCCTCAGCCTCTATAATTGCCACCACCCCTCAACTGAGGTTGAGGTGGTTGCGATAGGTATTGCAGTTGCGCATACTACTATTGATATAGGTTATATGGGGTCGTATTCTGAAATTGCTATGCAGGCTAGAACTAAGGTGTAGGATGGAACTGAGGCATAGCCTGGAACTGTGCTTGTGCTTGTTCAATCTTATTTTCTCCTTAGTCTTCATTAGATATGCATTTACCATTTTCTCTCTCATAATTTTGTAGGGCCACAATCTTTTTCATCATGGCGTATAGATCTACAAAATTTACAATACAAAATAGTTGGGGCACATACCGTCTTCTGCAAGAACATGTAATCTACGTCGCGGTGTCCTTTTGTATGGCATATGTTGCACCAAGGAAGCCCCTGTGTATTTAGTCGGTTTAGCGCACTGGATGAGATGTAGTTCATGTAAGCCAAACAATCATCTTGGGTATGTCCATTGGTTCAACATCGCGTACACTAGAGGTCTTCCTGCACTTATTTTCCTCTTTTTATGTCCTAGAGTTGAATTCTTAGATTAGCCAATTGTGACTGAATCTATATCATTCCTGCGGTTCCATCTCCAATAGGTGAATCCTCTAGCTTCATTTCCAATTCCACTGCCTCTGTTTGCATCGCAATATTTTTCTACATGAATGGTCCTCTAATGTGTGGTAGCAGCGTAGTAATAAACCACTCTTTATGTTGCATGTTCAACATCTGGAAGCTTACTTTGGCCATCAGTGTATTGAACCACTAATCAAAGTCCCATACTATTTATGCTAGAGCCTTCTTAATATCATTGATCTTGGTTATACATTGGGACTTAGATTGTGGATTTCTGAGCTCCGAGATCATTGTGCCTTGAATCTCCTCAAGAGTCCTCTGTAGCTGCCCTAGTGGTACTACAGAGTACATCATATATCAATCCAATGCACGGCCTCGTAGAGTTATAATCACTTGCACTTTTGGATGTCATCATTTTTAACAATGCATACTATCCATAATACCTCACAATGGAACCAGTGTTGTTCTGGATCCTCTATTCCATTCACATTGAATGTGGGCAGTTGAACGTTTGTTCCTGCAATTAGGGTGGCATTGGGGTTATTCACTGGATTTTGTAGGCTTGTTGGATTTACTGAGGTCACTGATGGGCTTCCTTGCACATCAGTCCCTAGACTAGGACTACTAGTGTTCACAAGCTATTCAGGTGAAGAAATTCTAGGTATCACTTCAAGTGATATTCTTGGAATGTCATAGTCACGTCCTGTCCTTGGCATCTCCATATACCCTTCTGATTCTTCTCTCTTAGAAATTTCACTATTCTCCTCCTCTTCATCATACGACCCTTTGTATAGGTGTGACTCACATACATATTCACCTTCCCTCCACAGGATATAATCCCTCCTACCTCCTACTACCTTCCTCTTCTTTCCTAACCAGAACCTCCTCTCGCTTCTTAATAATCCAATTTCCAACTCCTTTTTTATCTTTCTGAGAACATTTATTCTTACTAAATTCCATATTACTCCTAAATTTTACACAGAACATCCCCTTCATGGAATGTGCAACTCAATTGCTGAGTTGTAAAATACCCTTTTCATAAAGGAGCATTTTAATCCATAGGTTTATAGACATAAGGTAACTTCCCTGAGGTCCTTGGAAAAAATGTCTCTCTGCCTCGCTATATGAGGTTATCACTTCAACAGTGAACTCAGTAACATATCCTTCTAATATGCTACCAATCCAAAAATCAATAGCTCTTGAAATAGGGTTACTTACTTGTGCTACATATTGTATTAACTAATCGGTCCACTCAGCTACTCCTCTTCTTTGGAAGTTAGTCTGTCGAGTTGCTAACTTCGACAGCCATTCTTGCAACATAATGAGAAATTCTATGAAGAAAATCTCATGGATATCCGAATATAGATATTGTTATACACAGTTATTGGGACTCAACTGCGAACCGTTGCTTTCCTTCAGCACAAATATCAATGTCTTTGACTCCATCCAATCCTTGAATTCACTCTTGGTCGGGTGCACAACATTTTCCTCGTTTTGATCAATAAGTCTCGGTAATGGAACCATTTCTTGGCTACTTTTCCTAACTCACATGACCTAGGTTCTACACAGTCGGTTAACCCAACAAGCACCCGAGATATGGGCCCGACAGAGCAAGCCCCATCGGTAATACCCGCAAAGTAGGAGAAGTCTCACCCAAGATATCTATTCGATGGGTAACTGCCAGAAACATGTTTCTAGGATTTGTCAAGGGATTATAGTCCCTTGGCATGCAGCCAGTGAGCTTGACCAAGTCATGAGGATGGGTTCATTTACACTGAACTATAGCACACACCGCGCATATATCTTATTAACTACTAATGGCGAGACATAGATTTGGCCTTAGTACTTTAAACATAACAGAACATAAAAGCAAGCTAATAGATAAGTGCAATATAATAGACGTGTAACAATGATTGCACCATAAACATGAACTAAGACTCAGAAGCAACACATAGTAACCTATTCATGCATACATACTTCTATTGATAGTATGACATTCGTTCAACCATGACAAGACTTGCATCATAAACATAACATAAACGAAAACATAAACAACCATACACATTCAATCATCAATACACATGAGAGTTCATGTGGAAACCCATCTGGGAAAAACCAGAAGGCGCTTTTCATCTAGCATGAGAAATATATGGCACCTTTAGCCTGCATTTGACTGCATATTGTCTTAGATCTGGCTTTCTTCTCAGACTCTTTCTTTCTCTCATGCTCTCTATCTTTATTTCTCCTAAATGCTGCTACCATCTACTGATCCACACACGTCCTATATCGACTTCTCTAGCATCTACACCTCTCTAGCAGAGCTTCTCTTCTACTACACTACCTCTGACTACATCCGACAGAATTCCAACTAATATACCATTTAGACCTCTCATATTCACTCTACTCTCTTAGATATCTTCCCTCTGTTATCCCTTCAAAAGCAACTAAGACTAAAAAAAACCAACATAAAATAGTAATCACCATAGAAGAAATGATGACCAACTAATGACCAACCCTCTAACTATTGAATCCCTCCTATTTATAATATTTTACATGGCCACGCTGGGTCGACTGCATACAGGAAGTCCGTTAACTTTCACCATCAACTACCCCTCAAGATACAACTGTGGTGATCATGACTTGACATGAGGCACTAATGACCTTACTTACAGCATGAGTTCACTCATGTGGCCTCCGCCGACTTAAGCTGACTTTAGCACCTACGATCGAACTGTCTCTTTTGGTCGTTATTCTGCACTTGTGCTACTTTTTTACCCTGTGGCATCTTCCTTCCACACAATTTCCCTTTTCCATGCAGGTGACATATTTTGTGCATATTCCTTCTTCTATGCAGATTTCCTCTTCCATGCAGTTTTCTTTGTCTGTGTAGATCTCCTTGTATGCGCAGCTTCCTTCTGTTCCTGCCGTGTGCTTCCTTTTCCTTGTTTGTGCTTACGCAATGGATTGATTCTTGCACATTTCTTCATTTATGCACTTTCCCCAGGCCCAACATTATTCTTCTCAGCTTTTGTTTGAACAACTTGTCTCCAGGATTGATTGGGATAGTGTGTTGTATGATAGAGGTATCATACTATTTCAGGTCCTCATAGTACTAGGTGAATACATCTGTATATTTATTCATCAAATATATGTATTCCTCTTTTTATTTTGCAGGAAAATTCTTGGACAATTTTATGATATAGGGCATTTCTTCAGTACCTATATTATGATCTTCAACATCATTATCAGTAGGATTGTCACATGCCCCAATTTTGAAAAAACAATTTTATATTATTTGAGGAACATTATGTTAAATTTTATGCTTAGTTGTAATTGATGACCAGTAGGGTCAAGAATATTTAATGTAAATTTAGAATAGTTTATTTATAAATAAATAAATGAGGAGACAACAGCTTAGGAGAGCTGTTATAAGAGTGTTTACTAGGCAAATTGGTGGAGAAGACTAGGTGGAGAGCAAACTGACATGTGGCAGCATCCTCAAACCACTTCTAACTATTGCAGGTGGCAACCTCCCTATATTTATGGTCATGATTCCCCAAGAAAGTGGAATCAGAGCAGGTGGCTCAATTAATGAAAACTGACCCAGAAGACCTAGGCGTCTTTATAAAAATTCCCATTGAAGAGAGCTGAGGCTGCTCATTCTAGAGAAGTGATCATTCAAGGTGAATGAATTTACTTTAGATAAATTCAATGGAGGGGAAATTGGAAAGTGTTTGAGGGGAGAACTGCTGATTGATATTGTTGCATCTTTTAAGCTGAAGATCATACTATTGAGAGCAGATTGTTTTACTAAGTTATTGAACTAGTTAGGTGACAGAGGGTTCTACAGTTGCATTCTCCACCTAGTCCTCAGCCAAGAAGACCAGGAACAGGCTCGAGGGTCTTGAGGAAGTGTTGTTTGAGCACTCTCCAGGATATTGGCAGGGAGGAAAGACCTCCTAAAGATATTGTCATCTTGTCCTCAACAGGTTCTATGTTATTTTATTTTACTAAGTTTAATAAATATTAGTTTATCTGCGACATGAATGTTAAAGTCCAGAGTTTGTGAAATGTTAGATTTAGTATTTTTATTATATTGTTATGGAAATGAGAATGGTTTAGGGAGTAATGAAATAGAAAGAAATTAAATTTCTAAGTTGTTTTTTTCCACACCTGGAAACCAGGTCGTACTCTAGTACAATTAGAATGCTTTAACTAGAGGAAAGAATTCTTAAGATAATGAAAATAGTAGATAGAATTTTGTATCTATAGATAGTAGAGTAAATTTCATTTCAATGTTTAAAATACAATGAAAAAAGCAGTGTTATGGTTTGTTTGAGTTTACTGTTTTACTTAGTGTAACTAAATAAAAATACAGGAAAGGAAATAGTAAATTACACTAGTGTTACAGTAATGGTATACTGATATGAATAAGAGTTTATATGAGATAATAACTAAATATATAAACAAGTTATTAACCAAATAGTTTTCTTCTTTTAAACTGTTAACTTAATCTTAAGTATTACTTAATAAAATCCAGCTTAGGGTTTTGTTAATAATCCCTTTACTTATGAAAAATTAAACAGAGTTCTAGAGTTAACTTTCTATTTTCTACAAATCTCCAAGTAATTATAAATTACAAGAGTAGTAAATAAAATAAATGTAAATATAAATAATAAATGAAATAAACTAAGAATTACTTATATAGGTGCATTATTTTTTTTTAAACAACAGGTTTATAACCTGTTAACGAAAAACCTGAGGGTCAAAGCCCCTTCAACTAATTTTCCAAATACAAATTAACCTGTAAGTATAGCCATTTACATTATTAACTATGTAACAAACTAAACAAGAAGGCTATAATCCATGCATTAGACTGACCACAGTCTTTTCTGAATGTAAAGATCTCTTATAAATCTTTGTAAATAGTAAAATAACACATTATTTACAAGTTAACAAAACCACTATAAAACTAGACAGAGCTCAAAGTTTAACAAAGTATTTATTTTAAAATAAACCAACCGTATTACATTTACGAGCCGCAAGGCTAGATCCATAACCAAAACTACATCCATATCACGGCTCAAGGGCTGATAATACCCAGCGTAAACAACAAGAGTTTTAAGTAAAAATCTGAGTAACAACATACTAAAATATACAACCACGAAGAAACTAAAAACAGGATTCCAAGCTCTGTGTTTTTCATTCCATCAACCCTCATCGTAAGTAGGGAAAAACCCACATCGAATAAAGGCTTACCAGTTGGGGCCACGAGTCCACTGAAGCCGACAGTTGTATTTATTTTCCACTGTAGGTTGAGCCGTCGCAGGTTTCTGTAAGAAGCACAAGTACGAGAGTAGAATAAGGCTCATCTCACAAAGTAGACCCTACCTTAATCAATAATTTAAAAAATGAGATTTCTTGACAAGGATGAAGATAATTACCTGTGAGTAAGAAGAGAAGTCGAGCAGTGAAAAAGCTATCACCGGCTTAAGAAAAATATACAGAGGAGTAATCAACCCTACACTGACCCTAGAGTGGAGATAATATCAACAAACTTGAACTCCAACAAGCCGTGACGAGCTACAAGAAAGACAGAGCTGAAACCATGTATAGACTACGAGCCAAACTTGTAAGCAGAGAAACCACTCCCACAATAAATCTTAAAACCAGGAAGATTCAAGACTTTAACTAAGTATTGAGACCACATAGTGACAAACACAAGCTATGGAGTAAGCAAAGTAGAGGAACAACCTCTCATGGCCACCAGGAAAACTACACAGAGCAGCCCGTAGGGCGACGAAACCATCGGAGTCAAATGACAGGTGAATAGGGTTTTTCCTGTCTTTTAAATCACCAATGCATGGACGAGAGCAGACCACGTGCCCTCCAATTTTTTCAATCACCTGAGGGTCTTTTCTATAGTCAATCTGCATTTCCAATTATCAACATTATCATTGACTTGATCCATAACAAAAATATGCAATCAACTATAGAATGTTTATACATTCATTATTGAAATACAAAAACTATATCATTGCAATCGATGATATGGAGGTTTATTATAATTGTTAATAATGAATCCATGTCATTGACCATAGAGTAAAGGTATAAAAACCTTGCCAATAAAAAAATCATGAGGTTGACCTTCGTATAAACTTTTATAAATAATGATTTGCATGATTACCTTGCAAACAACAGTTTGATGGTTCTTATCATTATTTACAAAGTCAATATATGAATGTTGGTGCTTGCTTGGTCTAGCATAGCATAGTAATTTTATTTATAATGTTTAAATTGATGTCAACCTTAGATTAGAAGTTTTAGGTAGTAACATATACCGTAGTAACTAATATAAACTACAAGTTATTATAGTGAGGCAACATTATAATAGTAATATTATTAATGTGTAAACCATGCACAAGATTTTTAAACTATAGAAATAACACTGATGGTATATTTCCTTTGAATTGACTTTATAGAAATGGTGGTTAGGTAGGATTCCACCTTAAGATAATGTATCTAGTTACGAGGAACCAAACTTACATTATATATTTGAAGTTACCAGGTAGTAAGGCTACCTATCGATATAAGTAACAATTATATTTGGTATATTATAAAAATAATGTGGTATTGTATAGTGATACAATAATACTTGGACCAAGGCAATAATTTAAGTACTGAAGTTTATAATTTGAAGTTTAGAATTTTTACATACAAACAACAGGTTAATAATTTTCATGGCTAGTAAGGAAGAGACAAAATATAGATATGTAATCTTTTGGAAATCCTTACCTTTGATATTTATAGGAGTACATTCATGAATTAAAGACAGTACATTTTGAGTATATCTTTTAGCAGTTTGATCATGTTACAATAAACGTAATTGTATGTCAAAGAACTAGAGCCCTAAGCTCACAATAGGGATCATTTTGTTTAACTATGTATGTCAAGGATAACAACCTTTATGGATAACCATTGAATACTATCTTAGAAACAAAACTATGGAAGAAAATTACTTTACCTCATTAGAACTTTGCTTTTAGATAATCAGTCTATTTACTAACTTCTTAGCATGCACCAGAAATACTTCTTGCTACCTTACAATTTAAACTCCTATTGGATCGTTCATTACCTATTGAACATATAAGAACCAGCAGTCCATCTGTGTTAGCATAATGCTAAGTAAGCCCCGAGTTTCAAAGTTAGATTTTCACCTACTTGCCAAAAAGTAAAATTATTAATAAGGCTAAAAGAAATCTCAATGCAAGTCATTCTTATATACCTTATGAAAATGAAAGTTGTATTACTTATTATCTTTTGAAACTAATTAACACCAATTGTTAAACTATTTCATTTTCCGCTAACTGCTAGGAGTTAGTGAACTGCGTATTTAGACATTTTATGTTATCTTAAAAATTTTAAATTTTTATGAAATTTTGGGGTTATGACATGTGGTATCAGAGCACAAGGTTCAAACACTAGGCCTTGATGAAGCTCAACTTGCTTATATGAAAAAGTGAATTTAAATCATTTTGTTGATGTTGTTTTCTTTTAATGTTCTCAACAGAGAATTTTTTTTTGAGTTTAACAACAGGTATGGAAAGACTGGAGGAATATGCGAAAGAGGAATCTCCCTTTACTGAACAAGAAAATTTACAAAGAGAACCTATACAAGAATACATAACCAATAATTCCTCATAAATTTTACAAATAGTAAAAGAATTAAAATCTGAAATGGAATCTATTAAAAAAGAAAATGAGAGGATTCTGAGAGCTCAGGAGGAGCTGAATCAGATCCTAATAGAAATATTTCAAACTGAGGGTAGGGGTAAAAGAGATGATTCAGAAGATATAAGTTACCAACATAAGTATAAGAAGACTAAACAGACTAAAAATTAAAGAAGCTCATCTTCTGAAGTATTTGGTGAACAAAATAATTTTCATTCTACTAGTGAGAGTAGTGAGGATAACCACTATACTAGAAAGAGAAAATATAAACCTTATGAAGAAATTTCCAGAGAGTTTAAAAATATTAAGCCTCCAACATTTATTGGAGAAACTGAAAAGGGGGAGGAAGCAGAATCCTGGTTATCTGGGATGAAGAAGTACTTCCATATTTATAACTATTCTAACCAATTAAAGGATAGAATGGCTATCTATAATCTTTCAGGGAAAGCGGATATATGGTGGAAAGATTTAACGAGAGTGAAAGGAATAAGAGAGAAGAACATAAATTAGAGTACCTTCAAGAAGTACTTTAAGAAGAAATTTTTATCTGAATAGTACTATGAAGAAAAGGCTAAAGAATTCTAGGAGCTAAAACTAGGTACAATGACTATGAAAGAGTTGAATAGTAAGTTTTTAATTCTTCTTAGGTATGTGCCATACCTTGTGGATGAAAAACCAAAGGTACATCGGTTTCTCAGCTATTTACCTTATCACTTAAAGGAAGGATTGAGTATGACAATCCAAAAAATCTGGAATAAGCTATGAGGAAAGCCAACTTCTGTTATGAACAGAACTGGGAAAAGGAGAGTATGGCCAACTGGAAGGCCAAAAAGAATAATAATTATGATCAAAACAAGAAAGAGTTTGTTCCCAATCGAAATTCTAAAAATAATAAGTCCAGAATGTTTTCTAATAAGAATTTCCAGGGGAATAAGAATAATTCACAAAACAATCAGAACAATCAAAAGAGTAAAGATTCTACTAATAATCACAGTAATTACACAAAGAACTTTGAACGAAAATAACCCATAAAGTTTTGGGAGTGCAATGGCCCACATTATGCCTCAGCATGTCCTAATAAAAAAAATACTGTCAGTAATATCCATACAATATAGGAGGAGATGACTATTGGAGATTTAGGGAGGACTATGCCCAGGATCAATGCAGCCCTAGAGAATCGACAAGTAGACTATCAAACTTCCATGGTGGAAGTAGAAGGTAAGATAAACCAAACACCTATAGCTATTTTAATTGACCCAGGAGCTAGTTTAAGTTATATTTCACCTAATTCGGTAGAAAAACATAAGTTGTTTGTTGAAAATTTTGTAAGTACTTGGTTGGTTCAGTTAGCTACTAGTGCAAAGAGGAAGGTAACTAGTTTTGCAAAGAATTGTGCAGTAATTATGATCAATTCAAAACTTTTGTAAAGCTTAATGTACTACCTCTAGTTTCATATGACATAGTAATTGGTATGGATTGGTTAGAGAAACATAGGGTGATCTTAAACTGCTATGACAAAACCTTTACTTGGATAAATAAAGATGGAAAACCAATAAGCATAAAAGGAATCCCTAGAAAAACAACCATAAGGCAGATTTCTGCTATGTAGCTTAAGAGAGCTATTAGGAAAGGTTGTAAGGCTTATGCAGTAATAGTAACTAATGAGGAAAATCTAAATCACATAGATAAATTAAAATTGGAGGATATACCAGTTTTAAAAGAGTATGCAGATGTATTTCTGAAAGAAATTCCAAGACTGCCTCCCAGGGATAATTTTCGGGGTGAATTTTAGCCCAGTGGGCTATTTTTCCATGTTTTTCTCCCAAAAAAGATTCACCATTTTGCATTTTTCGAAGGCCTATTTCACCCAATTTTGATGGGGTAAAATTTTTTCACCCTAAAAATCACTAAATTATTATATAAACGATATAAAATCCTTGGAAAATAAAATATTTTTTAAAAAATATCGCCAATCATTTTATAGTTGGTGTTTTAAGAATTGGTAATATTCGCCAACATTTATACACTTTTAAATAAGTATGGTTTCTTAAAATCATCCCTGTTGCCTCCGAAAAGGGAACTAGATTTTACCATTGAGTTGGTACCTGGTGCAGTACCCAATTCAAAGGCCCCTTATCGGATGAATATACTTGAACTTAATGAACTTAAGTCACAATTAAAAGAACTTATTGACAAGATATATATTCAACCCAGTGTGTCTCCCTGGGGGGCACCTGTCATCTTCGTTAAGAAAAAGGATGGAAGTCTACGACTTTGCATAGATTACCGTCAGTTGAATAAGATGACTATTAAAAATAGATGTATGTTAGATGATATTTTTGATCAACTATGTGGAGCCACGGTGTTTTCAAAAATTGATTTATGGTCTAGATATCACCAAGTTAAAATTAAAGATGAAGACATCTATAAAACAACTTTTAGGACATGATATGGCCATTACGAGTTTGTCGTCATGCCATTCGGACTTACTAACGCTCCAGCTATTTTTACGTGTCTAATGAATAATGTAATGCATAAATCCTTGGATACGTTTGTGGTCGTGTTTATCGATGACATATTAATCTATTCCAAATCTGAAGAAGAACATAAGGAACATTTAAAAATTGTCTTGCAAGAGTTACAAGATCATCAACTCTTTGCAAAGTTTAGTAAACACGACTTCTTTAAGGATAAAATCCAGTACTTAGGTCATGTAGTGAATAAGGAAGTAATTTCGGTTGATCCTGAAAAGATAAAGGTGATTGAAGATTGGCCAGTTCCTAAAGACGTAACGGATGTTCGATCCTTCATGGGAATTATAGGTTATTACCGGAGGTTCATTGAAGGGTTTTCAAGAATCGTAAATCTGATAACCTCCTTGCAGAAAAAGGGAAAGCAATTTGATTGGAATCAGAAGTCCGAGGATAGTTTTAAAAAGTTAAAAACCTTATTAACCAACGCACCTATTTTAAGAATAGCTGATCCAAATAAAGATTTTATAGAGTGTACTAACGCCTGGAATGATGGTTTAGGTGAAGTATTGACTCAAGAATGGCATGTTATTGCTTATGAGTCTAGGAAATTAAAAATTCATGAAAATAATTATGCAACTTATGATTTGGAATTAGTTGTTGTCATACATGCTCTAAAGATGTGGCATCATCATCTAATTGGAAGAAAATTTATTCTAATGACAGATAATAAAGGACTAAAATATCTGTTAGATCAACCTAACCTGAATGCTAGACAAGCTAGGTGGCTAGCTTTTCTAAGTGAGTATGATTTCGAAATTCAGCACATTAAATGGAAAGAAAATAAAGGTGTTGATGCATTAAGTAGAAATGCAAAGCTGAACTTTACATTAGTTATCATCACTTATACAACAGATATGGAAGAACAACTTAAAGCAAGGTTAGAAAAAGATGAAATTTACCAAAAATTACAAGCTAAAGCAAAAGAAAATCCAACAAAAAGTTTAAGTAAAGGGTACAGCTTGAATAAAAAAGGATTTTTTGTTGAAATTGAACCCATTGATAGAACAATTTTACTCACAACAATTATCAATTGATCATGCAAAATCACTCACAAAAGAGACTGAAAATGGAGCTGGACACTAAACTGTATTAACTCAGTGTACAATAGCTGACCCTGTAACATAATAGGTTGCTGCATTAAATAATTACGTAGGATATTCAAATGCATGAGGAGGAAATTCGAATCTAGTCAAAAGCAGGCTTACTAAAATTTAGCAATTCCCCCATAGGTGCATAAAGTAGTTTCCAAATCAGTCATGGAGCTCACGAATTTGCAAAAGAACTTAGGCAAGATAAAGAGTGATGGAATGAAAACTCATACATGCTTTTCAAAGGAGAAAAGAGTGGAGGATGTGGAGGACAAAAAACTAGTTAACCTCACCTAGTCAAACTTTTCCAATTGCCTTAAAGCACTGAAAAAGCAGGCAATAAAGTAGAAAAAGCATAAGGGCACCTAGGAGATTAGGAATAAAGCAGAATTGATTCCTTGAGGTTTCCCATGTGCTACATGAGTCAAAATAGGCAATTTTGACCACTATGGATAGGCAAATGAAAACTTGCATAAGGTGGGACACATGAACTAGGCAAATAAGACAAAAATGATTAATTTAATGTCTAAGGTAGGTAACTATGGGTTGATTATTATAACACCCCCCCTTAAGCCTGAATTATGAGTAATATATCAGAAAATTATAGGGCCTAGCAACAAGGCTTAGTCACCCTTTACATACTACATGTCCATTTAAACAAGGAAAGAGGCAAAAACCACGTGGGAAAATCCTCCCTCAAACATGGACTGTAAAACAAAATTTGGAATTATTGTCTTCACTCATGCTTCACAGCATGATCAACAATCCCCAGCAGTGATTTGAGATTGCTGAAGGTTTTCTCACAAAATTCTTTGCTGAAGATATCAACTACTTGTTCTGAAGATGGATAGAAGAGTAGGTGAATGGTGCCATCATGCACAAGCTCTCTGATGTAGTGCATATGGATGTCAATGTGTTTGGTTCTCTGCTTCTGAACTGGATCTTTGTAGATTCGAATGGTACTATGGTTATCACAGTAGATGGTAGTTGATTACTCTAATTCGAAACCACGCTCTCCAAGTAAACCCTGCAACCATAAACATTGAGTTACTGCATTAACAACTCCTCTGTACTCTGCTTCTGTAGATGAGAGTGCAATGACACTCTGTTTCTTGCTTGACCAGATTATTGGCCCTTCTACAAGCATGAACACATATCCTGATGTGGACTTTCTATCTGTGCTATCACCTTCCCAATCACTGTCAGTAAATCCAATAAAATCAAGATCAGATTTTGCTTTATAGAAGATCCCATGTGTCCTTGTTCCCTGAACAGATTTAAGGATCCTTTTGGATGCTTTCCAATGGATCTCATGAGGCTGATCCATGTATCTAGAAGCCACACTTACTGCATAAGAAATATCAGGTCTAGTATGTTTAATATACAACAAACATCCAATCAATTGCCTATACAGTTTATTGTTTACCATAGGTGAAGAATTAGCTTCTTCCAGCTTCACTCCTGAAAGGAAAGGAGTCTTGCTTGGTTTGCAGTCCTTCATTTTGAATTTTTTCAGCAAATCCAAGTCATACTTGGACTGGTGCACCTTCATTCCATCTTTGGTTTGAGCAATCTCAAGCCCCAAAAATTGGATTAAGAGCCCCAAATCTGTCATGGAGAAGGCTTGGTTCATTGCAACCTTTAAGGAATCAATCTCATCCTTTGAGCTTCCTGTAATGAGGAGGTCATCAAAATATAACACAATGATCATTAATGTACCAGTAATTAACTTAAAATAGGCATTTGGATCTGATTTGCATCGAACAAAATTTAGTGATAGCAAGAAGCTATCAATCTTGGCATACCAAGCCCTGGGGGCTTGCTTTATCCCATACAATGACTTTCTCAACCTGCACACAAGAGAAGGGTTAGTATCAAATCCTTGAGGCTGCTGCATATATATATCTCAATGAGATATCCATTCAGGAAGGCAACCTTTACATCCATTTGATGTACCTCCCATTGCTTTGAGGCTGCAATGGCTAAGGCTAGCCTGATGGAGTCCATGTTTGCCACTGGTGCAAAGGTCTCAATGTAATCTATGCCATGAACTTGTGAGTATCCCTTGGCTACCAAAATGGCCTTGTAATTTAGAGGTGAACCATCAGCAGAAAATTTGGTCTTGTAGACCCACTTACACTGAACTAACTTCCTCCCTAGGGGAAGATCCACTAGCTCCCATGTGTTGCTCTTCTGGAGTGAGCTGAACTCTTCCTTCATGGCTTCTTGCCATCTTGGATCTCCTGCTGTTTCTTCATATGTTTTAGGATCTGATTCCACCATCAAATATCATTTTTCAGCAAACATAGGATCGTTCATGCACAGACCACTCTCAAATTGAGATCTAGTCCTCCTTGGGTCATTGGGATCCCCAGCTAGCTCTCCTGCTGCATGTAGTGTCTTGGCTACCCATTTTGGCCTTGTAGGGATTTTAGGTTCTGCAATAAAATCATCACTATCAGACATATCAAAATCAGCATGTTCAACAAACTCTTCACTTACATTCAGAGGTTCAGGTGGTGAAGAGGTTTCTCCAACTTCCACTGCTGCAAGGGGTTCTTCTTGAAACTGAACACACCTTTCGATGAAGGCTTTGTTTGTGCTCAAATTTATAAGTTTGTACCATTTTGAATCTTCAGAGTACCCAAAAAATAGGCACTCTTGGCTTTGGGGCTGCAAAGCCTTTCTCTTTTCTGTTGGAATTCTAGCCCAAGCCCTTGAGCCAAAAATCCTGAAATGGGTCACATCTGGCTTGTACCCACTCCATGCTTCGAAAGGAGTCATGCCATCAAGATGTTTATGAGGAACCCTATTTTGGATATAGTCTGCATAGTTGATAGCTTCGGCCCAGTACTTTGGTGGCAAATTTTTGGCCTCCATCATGCATGTTGCCATCTCCTTCAGTGATCTGTTCTTCCTCTCAGCAACACCATTCTGCTGTGGTGTGTAAGGGATAGAATGCTGCATCTGAATACCTGCATCTACAAAATAATTAATAAACTCAGACTTGACATACTCACCACCATTGTCATATCTGAGGACCTTGAGTTTCCTCCGAGACTGTTTTTCAACCAAAGCCTTAAAGACTTTGAAGAGGCCAAAAACTTCAAACTTGTGTTTCAGGAAGTAAACCCAACAATACCTTGAAAAGTCATCTATGAAATTCAATGCATATTTGACCTGAATCATGTACATATGAGGGAATGGGACATCAACATCACTGTGGATCAGCTCGAGGGGTACAGAGGTTCTCTCATGACTAGCTCTCTCAAATTTATGCTCTGGGTGTTTTCCTAGGATACAACCTTGGCAGACTCCTTTGGAAAATTTTATCTTGGAAAACCCTATGACCATCTCTTTTTCACTAAGATAAGAAAGATACTTGTAATTTAGGTGGCCAAATCTTTCATCCCAAAGCTTGCTTGCCTCATTAGCATGAATCAGAAGATCAGAGGGGTTTGAGTAGGGTAGGAAGTGTGAGAACATGTATACCTTTTGAGCATGATTTGCAACTCCTTTTGCAATGAATTTACCACTTGAGATCTCTATGATCTCAACTTCATCAGGGGAGAATATGACCTTCTTTAGAGGCCCAGTGTGAGTCATCTGGTATATTGATAAGAGGTTGGAGGCAAGACCAGGCACATACAACACATTGCTGAACTGACCATGATCAAGATCAATCCTCCCTTTGCCCAAACTTTCAGTGAGAGAGTAATCTCCCAGTACTATAGGTGGTCCCTTTGACATGCCAAGTGAGTAGAATGCCTCCTTGGTTGAAACCATGTGTCTTGAAGCTTTAGAATCAATGATAAAATTGGGTGAGATTTATGTGCCAGCAACCAATGCATGAACTCTCTCTCTGTCATCTGAACTTGATCCTCCTTCTCTCTTCTTTGAGCTATCTGGAAGGGAGATGCCATTCTTCTCTCGGAGTTGGGTCAGCATGTCTATTTTCTTCTTCATACAAGAGATTTCAGTGTGATTGCCCTTATTGCAGTATGTGCACTTGCTCATTTCTCCTTTGTTTTTCTTCTTCTGGTAGTTCTTCTTGGAACCTTGTGGCTCCTCTAGAGACTTTTTCTTGTCTCTCTTTTGTTCAGGTGGATTTTTAGATTTATTTTTTCTTTTTGAATCCACCTTGGAATCTCCAGCAATCAGAGCTTGGTCTTTGGATGTTTTGATGGTGCCCATCATCACCAGCTTGTCCTGTTCTTGTGTGAGAGATTCCATGAAATATGCAAGGCTAGGCATCTTACAGGTTCGAGCTGTCAACTTTGTGGCATAGAAGGTTGAAACAAACATTAAATAGTCAGGGAAAATCTTTGAGAGAATGGCCAAGACCAGCTGATCATCCTTCTTTTCAATCCCACATTGTTTTAGCTGCAAAACAAGTGCTTTGAACTTGGAGAAATAGAGTTGCAGAGATTCAAAGCTACTGGGACTCAGGGAGATCAGTTCATTTTCAATTTGATGTCCCCTCATCTCATCTGTCTTTCCAAAAAGATCAGTAAGATTCTCCCATACTTCATTCGATGATGTCAATCCATCAAGATGGAAAAGGAGGTCTCTGGAAATACTCAGACACAGGAGACCATAGGCCTCATCCCTCCTATTGTGCCATTTTATCTTCTCTGCAGCTGCATTGGGCTCTGATTCTATTGCCATAGTCACCCTATAGAGTCCTTTCTCTCTCAACAGTATCTCCATCTCTGCTTTCCATTCAAAGAAGTTGAAGGGAGTCAAGATGATCTTCTGAGATTGATCCATAGCTTAGAAATTGTCCCTGCTGTCGGTAGAAGGCTCCCAGTCACTGATGTCGAACCTGCAAAACAATTTTGAAGGAGAGAAATTGATCTACAATGGATCTGATACCATGTGGAAATTGAACCCAATGATATAACAATTTTACTCATAACAATTATCAATTGATCATGCAAAATCACTCACAAAAGAGACTGAAAATGGAGCTGAACACTAAACTGTATTAACTCAGTGTACAATAGCCAAACCTGTAACATAATAGGTTGCTGCATTAAATAATTACATAGGATATTTGAATGCATGAGGAGGCAATTTGAATCTAGTCAAAAGCAGGCTTACTAAAATTAAGCAATTCCCCCATAGGTGCATAAAGTAGTTTCCAAATCAGTCATGGAGCTCACGAATTGCCAAAAGCACTTAGGAAAGTTAAAGAGTGATGGAATGACAAATCATACATGATTTTCAAAGGAGAAAAGAGTAGAGGATGTGGAGGACAAAAAACTAGTTAACCTCACCTAGTCAAACTTTTCCAATTGCCTTAAAGCACTGAAAAAGCAGGCAATAAAGCAGAAAAAGTAGAAGGGCACCTAGGAGACCAAGAATAAAGCAGAATTGATTCCTTGAGGTTTCCCATGCGCTACATGAGTCAAAATAGGCAAGTTTGACCACTATGGATAGGCAAATGACAACTTGCATAAGGTGGGACACATGAACTAGGCAAATAAGACAAAAATGATTAATTTAATGTCTAAGGTAGGTAACTATGGGTTGATTATTCTAACATTTTTACTATATAAAGACAAAATGTATATACCTAATGTACCTAAAGTTAAGTTATTAATTTTAGACGAAATCCATAAAAGTCCTTACTCAGGCCATCCGGGTTATTAGAAGACTATAACTATGTTAAGAAAATAATATTTTGGCCAAACATGAAGACTGAACTGGTAGAATATATCGCTAGATGTTTTGAATGTCAGAAATTAAAAACTGAACATCAACATCCAGTTGGATTACTTCAGCCATTTCCCATTCCTAGCTGGAAATAGGAGATAATTAATCTTGATTTTGTTACTGGACTGCCTAAAAATCAGAATTTAAATGATTCTGTAATGGTAGGAGTTGACAAATTGAGTAAAGGATCCCATTTTATACCTATAAAAACTACGTATAAAGCTATAAACATAGCTGATATCTTTTTAAAGCAAATTTTCTGATTGCATGGAATACCAAAATTTATAATATGAGATCGAGACCCTAAATTTACATGTAAATTTTGGAGATCTTTGTTTAAAAGATTAAATACTACACTAAATTTTAGTACCTCATTCTGTCCTCAGAGTGATGGACAGAATGAAAGAGTAAATCAAGTACTAGAATATTTACTGAGAATGTATGTAAAGGATCAGCCTGGTAAATGGGAAGATTATTTACACGTGGTAGAATTTGCTTACAATAATGATTATTAGAATTCATCCAGATTTAGTCCTTTCAAAATTTTGTATGGAAGGAAATGTAACACTACTATATCTTGGAGTAATCTGGTGGACACATTAGTATTAGGTCCTAAATTATTGAAAGAAATGGAATAAATTGTAAAGCAAGTACAAGGTAATTTGAAAATTGTGCAAGATTGACAGAAAAGTCAAGCAGATCTTAAAAGAACTCCAAAAGAGTTTCAGGTAGGTGAACATGTGTTCATCAAGGTGAGACCAAAAAATATCTCTCTAAGGTTGGGTAGTTGTTCCAAACTAGCACCTCGTTATTGTGGTCCTTTTGAAATACTGTCCAGGATTGGACAGGTAGCGTATTAGTTAGCCTTACCACCGAATTTAAGAGTTCGCAATGTTTTTCACATTTTTGTATTAAAGAAATATTTTCATGATGCTACTCATGTTGTTAACTGGAATGATGTACAGGTGGAACCAGAAGGAGATTTTCTAGTGGAACCGGACGATATCCTTGAGCAGAGGGAGATCACAATTCGGAAACCACACCATTGGTCAAGTGAAGGTGAAATGGAAGCACATTAGTCCATAGGAAGCCACCTGGGAATTGGAAAGTCATATCCAGGATGCATATCCAATTCTGTTCCATGGGAATTCTAAGGACGAGGAATAAATAACATCGAGGACGATGTTAGAATTTAAGGGGGTGTGTATGTCACATGCCCCAATTTTGCAAAAACAATTTTATATTATTTGAGGAACATTATGATAAATTTTATGCTAAGTTGTAATTAGTGACCAGTAGGGTCAAGAATATTTAATGTAAATTAAGAATATTTTATTTATAAATAAATAAATGAGGAGACAACAGCTTAGGAGAGCTGTTAAAAGAGTGTTTATTGGTCAAATTGGTGGAGAAGACTGGGTGGAGAGCAAACTGACATGTGGCAGCATCCTCAAACCACTTCCAACTATTGCAGGTGTCAACTTCCCTGTATTTATGGTCATGATTCCCCAAGAAAGTGGAATTAGAGCAGGTGGCTCAATTAATGAAAACTGACCCAAAAGACCTAGGCATATTTATAAATATTCCCATTGAAGAGAGCTGAGGCTGCTCATTCTAGACAAGTGATCATTCAGAGTGAATGAACTTACTTCAAGAAATTCAATGGAGGGAAAATTGGAAATTGTTTGAGGGGATAACTGTTGATTGATCTTGTTGCAACTTTTAAGCTAAAAATCATACTGCTGAGAGCAGATTGTTTTACTGAGGTATTGAACTAGTTAGGTGATAGAGGGTTCTACAGTTGCATTCTCCACCCAATTCTCATCCAAGAAGACCAGGAACAGGATTGGGGGTCCTGAGGAAGCATTGTTTGAATGCTCTCTAGGAGATTAGCAGGGAGGAACGACCTCCTAAAGCTGTTGTCGTCTTGTCCTCAATAGGTTCTATGTTATTTTATTTTACTGAGTTAAATAAATATTAGTTTATCTGCTACATGAATGTTAAAGTCCAGAGTTTGTGAAATGTTAGATTTATTATTTTTATTATATTGTTATGGAAATGAAATAGGTTTAGGGAGTAATGAAATAGAAAGAAATTAAATTTCTAAGCTGTGTTTTTCCACACCTAGAAACTGGGTCGTACTCTAGTACAATTAGAATGCTTTAAGTAGAGGAAAGAATTCTTAAGAGAATGAAAATAGTAGATAGGATTTTGTATGTGTAGATAGTAGAGTACATTTTATTTCAATGTTTACAATACAATGAAAAAAGAAGTGTTATGGTTTGTTTGAGTTTACTATTTTACTTAGTGTAAGTAAATGAAAATGTAGGAAAGGAAATAGTAAATTACACTAGTGTTACAGTAATGGTATACTGATATGAATAAGAGTTTATAGGAGATAATAACTAAATATATAAACAATTTATTAACCAAACAATTTTTTTCTTTCAAACTGTTAACTTGATCTTAACTATTACTTAATAAAAACCAGCTTAAGGTTTCGTTAATAAGCCCTTTATTGATGAAAAATTAAACAGAGTTCTAGAGTGAACTTTCTATTTTCTACACAACTCCAAGTAATTATAAATTACAAGAGTAGTAAATAAAATAAATGTAAATATAAATAATAAACAAAATAAACTAAGAGTTACTTATATCGGTGCATTTTCTTTTTTAAAACAACAGGTTTATAACCTGTTAAAGAAAAACCTGAGGGTCAAAACCCCTTCAACTAATTTTCCAAATACAAGTTAGCGTATAATTATATCCAGTTACATTATTAACTATGTAACAAACTGAACAAGAAGGCTATAATCCATGCATCAGACTGACCACAGTATTTTCTGAAAGTAAAGATCTTTTATAAATCTTTTTAAACAGTAAAATGACACATTATTTACAAGTTAACAAAACCATTGTAAAACTAGATAGAGCTCAAAGTTTAACAAAGTGTTTCCTTTTAAAAAAACCAACCGTATTACATTTATGAGCTGCAAGGATAAATCCATAACCAAAACTACATTCATATCACGACTCAAGGGCTGGTAATACCCAATGTAAACAACAAGGGTTTTAAGTAAAAATATGAATAACAACATACTAAAATATACAACCACAAAGAAACCGAAAACAAGCTTTCAAGCTCTGTGTTTTTCCTTCCATCAACCCTCATTGCAAGTAGGGAAAAACCCACATCAAATCAAGGCTTACCGGTTCAGGCCATGAGTCCACTGAAGCCAGCAATTGTATTTATTTTCCACTGTAGGTTGAGCCGTCATAGGTTCCTGCAAGAAGCACAAGTACAGGCTTAGAATAAGGCTCAACTCACAAAGTAAACCCTAGCTTAATTAATAACTTAACAAAAGATATTTCTTGAAAAGAATGAGGATAATTACCTACGAGTAAGAAGAGAAGTCAAGAAGTGAAAAAGTTGTCATCGGCTTAAGAAAAATATACACTACTACATTTTGATCCAAAATCCGACGGTTTTTTCTGACGGCGCGTGGATTTTTTATTTTAACCGTGCCAAAAATCAGAAAGATTATTTTTTTTTTTGAAATAATGGGCATAAGCATCGCTTAAGTGACGGACATCCTTCTAAGTGTCGCTTAAGTGATGGCGCTAAAATTGCTATCGTCCTAAGTGTCGCTTAAGCAACGGTTGTCCTCCTAAGTGTCGCTTAAGCGACGGCTCTAAAATTGCTCCTTTTTTAAAAAAATACACTTAATTCGTTAATTATTTAAAATGGAATGGCATTAGGTTCAAGAATCCATAGTTTTGGTCGAGGGAATGAAATGGGATCTAGT
>LPNX010137663.1:110579-126452 GCA_001517045.1 Pseudotsuga menziesii
CCTTTTTTTTGGTTTTTGTTTCCTGCTTGTAGATGCTTCATGTCTCTTAACGTATATGAATAAGTGGAAGCAGGGCTGCTTGTGTGAACTTCTTGTGAGTAGTGAACTTCTAACAAAATCTACATTTCATGCAAGATTTTGATGGTAGTCAGTATTCCACTTCATTTACAAGTGTCGAGAAGTCCATTTCTCCTTTTCCTATACAAATTAACCCTCCTTTGCAAAGTTAGAAAAATGCATAGATGGATCTACCAGATAACACACCATGATGGTGCTTCAAAATTCAAAATGGAAATAGGTAGTTTCAGTATTCCTATACTTATGAGGAGGGTTTAGTATTCTCATACTGACGTTCATGACTTCGGTTCAGTATTTTCATATTGATTATGATAATGTTGTTTCATTATTTTCATACTGATGCGAATGAGGCACGTTCTGTACATTCATACTTATGATTGATGATGTTCTTTAAGTACTTTATTGATTGTACAAATAATTATCTAACATTTGTTTGTTGATGATGATTTTTTAGCACTAACACTCTAATGATGTTGTTGTTCTTACTTTAGTATTTACATATTAATGCCTCAGGTATATGCTTCAATATTTACTCATTGATATGCCAGAAGATGATTCAATATTCATCTACTCATATCATAGAAGATGATTCAATATCCACATACTGAAGTTTCTTAATAAGATTCAATATCCACATATTCATCTGACATAAGAAGATTTAGTATCCACATATTGATATTGTAGAGGAGGATTCAATATCCACATATTGATATTGCAGAAGAAAACTCAGTATCCAGATATTGATATTGTAGAAGAAAGACTCAAAATAATATTTAGTATCCACATACTAATATTTCTAAAGAGGACTCAATGTCCAAATACTGATATTGCAGAAGAAGGCTCGGTATCCACATACTACTATTGTAGAAGAAAAACTCAAAAGAAGATTCAGTGTCCACATAATGATGATGTAGAAGAAGATTCAATATCCACTTATTGATATTATAGAATAAGTTGTACAAGATGATCTAGTATTCTCATAGTGATATTAATGATGAATATGCATGATGTTGTTCCAAACTTCCTATGCCATATAGAGACTCACCGATTAGATGTTCAATGGTGGTAGTGGTTGTTGCTGGTATAGAATACCTTCCCAGTGAAGAGGGAGTGTTAAAATATAGTAACTTCAGAAGATATGCTAGTTGTAGTAATTGTATTCCTCCTTCAGTAGATGTAACTGATGTAATTGGTAATGTAAGAGTCATTGAAAGAATAGATGTAAACCTTCGAATGTAATTTGGGTAAATATTATCCTTGGTTCATTATAATAAATATTATTTTGGTGTCCTACTATTCAAGTTGTCCCTATGATTTAAACAAGCCATCCAAGTTAGGTTTTAGATCAAGTCAAGAGTCAAATATAAATAGGGAAGAAGATCCTTCATTTGTACTCACTTCACTCAAGCTAGTATGCAAGAGGAAGAGGAAAAAGTGCACTAGAAAGAGAGAGGATAATTTGTCTTGGGGTTTTACACTATTTTGGTTGAGTCATATACTGAGGAAGTTTTGTTCAGTTTTTCTCCCCCATGAGGGTTTCCCAGGATAAATATTTTTATTCTCTTGTGTGTATGTAGTTTTTGTTCTTTCAGTGATACTACCATTGTAAATTGTTTTAAAATGTGATATAATAAATTAAGAAAAGTTTAAAAAATAACATAAGTCCTATGAAATATTGTAAGTCCGGGATTCACAATTGTAGCATTGCATCCTCGTCTCCCTTAAACAATGCGTAATCCTTGATTCATATTACATACATTCCACAAAATTTAAAAAATAGATGAGGGTATGCTTCCTTCATGGAATCCTCAATATCCTAGGTCACACCTTCAAGACTATAATGGGTCCATTGGACCTTTACCTTCCTAATTTCTAGATTTCGATGTAGCTTGACCTTGCTTCCCAAATTGGAAATAGGTTGTACCAAAAAATCCCCTTATAGTTCCACCTAGATCATAATATACTCCAGCACATTATTAGTATCATTTTTGTACATGTATATATATCAAATAAAGAAAATAAAAGCACTCTAATTACCTAGATCATATTCCAATCAATCATTTGGTTAGCATCAAGTATATACTTTTTCAATTTAAAGACACATGAAACACATTATCTATTCTAAATAAAGTGAGTAGAGCCAACTATTATGAAACATGTTCTATCCTAGCTAATACATCAAAAGGTATAGAGTATCCAGTACCTAGCTTAGATAAATTTCCTAGGTTTAAAGAACTCTTATTAGGTCTAACTTTTAAAAACACATGATCTCCAACTTGAAATTGTCTAGCGATTGTATTCTAATATGCATGTATTTTTTTCCTATATTGAGCTACCTTTAGATTCTGCTTTATCTTAGCATTTGATCGTCCATATATTTTAATAATTATGGTCCAACAATGACTATGTCTGTTAGGTTATCCCAACTAATGAAATTATTCCACGTCCTTCCATACATGGCCTCGAAAGGACTCATTTTCAAAGATGAATGATATCTATTATTATAAGAAAATTCCACCAAGTATAAAAAATCTTTCCACTTATATGGTTGATCCATCACATACATCCTTAACATATCTTCAATCGTTTGGTTAACTCTTTCTATATGTCCATCTATATAAGGGTGGTATGTTGTACTCATGTTTAAAATTGTGCCAAACCACTCAAACAATCCTTTCATAGAGTTAGAAGTGAATTTCAAATATCTGAATGATATTATAGCCTTCAGAACACCATGTAATATGGGTACTTCTTTCATGTAAATATTTACAATGTTAGCTACCTTGTGAGTTGTCTTTACTGGAATGAAATGTGTTTCCTTAATAAACTTATATACCACAACCATGATAGCATCATCTTACAATATCATCTTAGGAAACTTGGCGATGAAATCCATCATCACTACATCCCATTTCCATTATGGTATTGGAAATGGCTACAAAAATCCATGTGGATTTCGATGCTCAACTTTAACATTTTGGAATTCCATGCACCTAGGTATCTATTTTGAGACAACATTATTCATGCCTACAAATTTTATTGTTTCCTTACTATTTCTATTCTTTTATAACCTGAATGTTTGGAATAAGGAGCATCATGCATTTCCTTTAGAACCCTCTTCCTTATACCTCCAACATTAGGAACATAAATTCTATCTCTATACATGAGGATCCCATTTTCTTCAAACTTATACTTATCAAATTTATGTGGAATTTTATGTTGTTGAAATTATTCTTTTACCTACTAATAAATTTCATCTGTAACACTCGATTCAATGATATTATCCTTTAAATATAATGATCTAGTGTTGATAGCTTCTACATGCATCACATGTATCTTCATATTGTTAGAGGATCCTAGTCGATTAAGCCGAGTAGATCCTCCAGTCAACTAATTGTAGATTATGTCGTTCTCATTGGTCGTCTTGGTGGGTTGAATCGAGACGTAGTTGTGTCACCTATTTGTAAACCATATATATTGGTTGTAGATCCGGATAGGAACTTTCTTTGGTTTTATGTATGGACCCACATGTGTTCTTAATTAATATAAGTTGTTATTATGTCTACCATTTCTATCCCTTATCTGTATCATTGTTATATGAATCTATATGTTTATCATTGGTAACCTTGTAATCTGATTGATTACAACATTGGTTTCATTGCTTGTGGTACATGTATCAAATGAAAATTACTATGACCCATTGATATCAGACCAAGAGATTAAGGATTGGTGGGAGTGCAAAATAGAAAAATACCTGCAAATTACCCTAGAATAAAAAAGTTAACTCTTGCTCAAGCAAAGGATAAATTATTCTCTAAAACACATGAAAATTTTGTCGAGTCCGTCCCTCATGCATTGAGGAAGTTACTGGATGAAAATATTGATAGGTGAAAAATAACTTCAATTACGCCAAAAACTAGCAAGAGGAGGCTGCACAAATTTGTTTGAGTGGTTCGAGATAATTGCTAACGAATTCTATGAGGAGCGAGGTATCGAGGAAAGAGTTTTTGTTCATAACTTCAAAGAGAGATTCTATAACAACCTCACCAAACAATTCCTTTATTCACTGTCGACATTTTTGTTTAGATTCCTGAATGAAAGAGGTGGAGGACACATTATTGAACCTTGTCCATTGTTGATAACACCACCAAGAAACACTAACTGGGAGGAAAAACAAAAGGAGTGGGAGAAATTCATCCAAGAAAGAGAGTGGGAGTAATTCCTAAAAAATAACCACTTCCACGCTAGCTTTCTAAAAATATTTCAGGTCGGAAATGGGGGGGTAGGTGGACATGTTTTGAATAAAGTAGAGAAGTAAATAGTCGGCTGATGAAGAAAACACCAGGGCCAACAATGAAAAGTCAAAACAAAAAGGAAAAAAATAGAACAATCACACACAACAACACTCAAGATATACAGAGAATAGAACAAGAAAAGAGGATAAAGAGAAGGGAATAAATCATAGAGAAAGTTGTTGTGCTCCAACAAAAAAGAATGATAAATAGAGTTACTGAACCAGAAGGAAATACATTAGAGTCAATTCAAGACTAACATGAAGAAGGCGTTGATGAAGATATGTTTCCTATGGAATAAGACTCGTGGATAGAGTGAGTTAGAGCTCTCTAACTAACCATACCTAATAATATAATGCAACATTCCCCATCAAATCTTATTCAGAGTGCCCAAGTGCACGATATTGTTCAATAAGATATAGGACTATGAGCGGACCAAGTAGGTGTATGGAGTCGACTAGATGTTAAAGGAAATAATGTTGAACATCTTGTAATTCATTGACTGAGAGAAGGCAAGTCAGTTATTTTTCAACCATATTCATTCAATCGTAGTTTTCACCTACTTTAATTAGATCATTAAGGAACACCCCCCGACCAATTCCAACTTTAGATAATGCACTAGACAAGTCAATATCACTAGTAAGGGTACCCTAGTTTCAACAAAATTTTACTTGGGTATCGACATAAGCAGTTGACATAAATAATCTTGTAGTCGAAAGTGAATCGAACGATACATAAAACATTACCAAGAGAACTGAAGCTTCTTTCAAGAATAGCTGTGAAAAGAGCTCAGTCACAGGAAGTGACCCATTACCACCACCTCCACCAAATGAAGGAGACAAATATTATAAAGATATAGAACACATGACCACCCAAATTCCCCTCTATGAGGGATATGAATACCCTAAATAACACTAGTTCGTATGTGAGTTGATATGAGAGGAAAAACTCGATAACAACGAAGAATGTCAAATGGCATAGTTTGTTGGTGCTCTTCATAAGTGAGCACTAACTTGGTATATGACCTATACGGAGAAAACACGGAATGCAACGAAAGCTCAAATAAAGCAACAATTTATGTCATTCATTCAAATTCCTGATCCAAAGCATCTTGCAGCTAAGAAGCTGAAGACCACAACTAAGAAACCAACTGAAACAATTTGAGAATCTGACAAAAGATTCAAGGATTTACTTATCCAATTGTAATATAATATAGATGAACAAATACTAAGTCAGTGGTTTATTGTTGGACTAATACAGAAAATTTGAATGCATATTCGACTGGATAAATTCAACACATATGAAGATGCACTTACCAATGCATTGCAGATCGAAATGGACGAGGATTACCCTATAAATCCTATCGATAAACGTATTGAGGAACAACTAGAAAGCATGCAGAAATAAATATGTGAGATGAGACTTATGTATGGTGTACTAAATTCTCAATCGATGTTCTTACAAAATACTATTATTGAGATGATGATCGTCGACAAGACATCCAGTTTGTCCAGACAAAGTGTTTTTTTGATATATGCCAGGAGCATGATTTACATGCAACAAAGGATTTCCCTTATAACATGAAAAATGAAAAGGATCGCTGGTGTGCAATATATGAATTCAATATTCACTCGATATAAAATTGTCAATTAACCTTGAAAATTATACATAACTATCAAGCAGTTTATCAAACAAATGTTGTCACGCAAAATAACAACGCTGAAAATAATGCAAGAAATAGCAATAATGACCAGAATGATCAAAATAATTATCAAAGGTATGACGACTGCATATATGAGCACCGTAATCATAACTTTAACTAATGTGGAGGATTTCAAGGTCAATGTCAATATTTCAGAAATCAGGAAAAAAGACCACGTCCACCCATCCAATGTTATGCATGCTTAAATGAAGGACATTGACATGTAGATTGTCCATACAAGGACTAGGTTGACATGAAATTTTGTACAAGTTGTTGAGTAGGTGATCACTCTTTGGAGGATTTACCTACCATGCTTGAAAAAATTAACAATAAAATGAATGTTAATGTCTTGTCTAGTGTTCAAAAGTGTGATATTGTTCAAACTAAGAACTTACAAATTGTTACTTGAAAAGGAACAAACTTTGGCATGGATAATACACAAATAAGTAAAATAAAAATAAAAGAATATTATGCTAATCCCGTTGAACAAAAATGACTATATAATGATGCATCAAATTAATTTGAAGAAATAGTAGCACGTGAAGAATATCACAACCCTCGACAAAAGATTACTAACGAACTAATTAAACTAATAAATAAAGATTATTTTGTTGCAGAGCTATTTGATTTAATGTACAATATTAAAAGTAATTATGATGAAGATAAATAGGATAAGATTATATGTAGCCTTAATAAAAAATATAAACACGATTTGGACCCATTAGTCGATCTTAAAATATAAGGGTAGTACGTGTGACAAGTCGTTCTCAAATTTGGATCACAAGTAAACATAATGACCAGAGACATGTGGGAACAATTTGGTAAACCTGGACTAAATGAATCTTGCATATATTTAAAATTAGCAGATCAGGGATTAATTGAACCCATTGGTTTCTGGAAAAATGTGGACATGACTATTAAAGGCATCTCAACTAAATTTGACCTTGAAATAATCAATTCCAAGGAAGGATCTAGTTCATTCCCAGCTCTAGTAGGTCGACCATGCGGACGAAAAATGAAGGCATCTATTTCATTAGACAAGGAAATAATCAAAATTAAGGGTAACGGGAAAAAAATCATTTCTCCAATTTATCCATCCCATGGAGACCCTTGGACAAAACCCATAGATGAATATGTTGACATTTGAAAGTTACCAAACACATAATAATGTTGATTATATAAAACCTAACACATATGGAGACTCCACCTGGGGAATCCTGATTTGATCGGTTATAAATCAGATGCATAGTTATATGATTGGGAAATAGAAAATTATGAATTACAAGCAAGGGAATGTTGGACTATCCAAGCCATCCCTAAAATATTTTAACAAAAAATTAGAGATTACCAATCTCTGACACCAGTAAAGATTGAATGATCAAGACAAACACCATTTAGATACAAAGAATGTGAATCATCAACACTTCATGTGTAACAAGTATCTAAATATATAGGTGAACAAGGCCGACTCCAATGTCTTGTCAACACATTTATAGGGTGAGTTTCTCAATGGTGAGATACCCACTAGTTGAGACAACAAACATGGATGACAAATTCTACTTACTTTATCGAAATATTTAGAAGGAAGAATATAATAACATAGTCAAATATACCAGTGTTCATGCAAGGACAAGACCCTAAGAAACACATTACTACATGTGAAAACGAATGGAGAATACTAGGTTATAATGATGAGCGAGTCTAGCATCACTTGTTATCAAACACATCAGATGATTTACCAAATAAATGGTAAAAAGTGGAAGAAGCAAGAGGTGAGACATTCACATGGAATGAACTAAAAGAATATTTCCTTCAAGACTTCAAATTTTCACCTCAGGATGAACTATTTTTCGAAGCATATAAACAAATAAAAAATTTCTTATCGTTGACTGGAAACACATCAATAGGAACTAGACATAACCGATAGAATGTTGTGTCATAATATTTGCTCGACCGAAATACCACATTCGACAAGACTTCGAATAGACACATAAACCACAATTGGAAAATGTTTCCAATGCAAAACTGATGACCCTAAAAATTTAAAAGGAGTTAAGACAGTATTAAAAATAAAAACAACAGAAAATATGATTTTGAACAATTGACAGTGGAAGATTTCCCTCTAGAATTTTCACAATTTAAAGAAGGTAGTCAACATATTAATGAAAGTAAAGCACCAGAATGGATGGATGTAAAAGTCAATATAAAAAATTTGACCTATCTAATGATGATAATCCTAAAATTTCAAATATTGGTGACTATGACTATTGGAACAAAAAAAAAACAACATAAATCGTCAATTTATTAAAAGAATTTCAGGATTTTTTTTCTCGGGGCTATAAGGATCTCGAAGGACTAGTTCCATAAATGGGTCAAATGAAAATCGACATAAAACCTGAGGCAAAAGTTGTAACAAAAAGACCATATAAACTTGCACATGAATATAAGAAAATAGTAAAGAAAGAAATTGATAGCATTTTGGCAACATGAGTCATCTACCCAATCGATCAGTAGGAATGGGAAAGTCCAATGGTTGTTAAATCAAAGGAACATGACCCAGAACGATTATGAATTTACATATACCTTCGATAGCTTAACAAAGTAACATTGATAAGCTCATTTCTTACTCCTTTCAAAGATGAAAGTATTAACGAAGTTGTAGGCCCTGAGTGTTATTCATTCACATATGGATTCTCAGGATATAATAAAGTACCTATCGCTAAAGAAGACCAAAATAAAATGACATTTGTATGTGAATATGGATCATTCACAGATATAGTCATGGCATTTGGACTGAAAAATGCACCAGTTTTTTTCTCCATAATAGTCTTTAAGTGTTTCCAAGAATATATTGATAAAACTATGGTTGTATATTTTGACAATTGGACAATCTATTCTATGCTGAAAAACCATTGTAAATGGCTAAGACTTATGCTAGAAATATGCTGATAGATCCAATTACCCCTCAATATAAAAAATTCTATCTTTGCAACTCCAATAGGAATCTTACTAAGACACATCCTATGTAAGGAAGGCATTAAAGCTGACTTTAGAAAAATTAAAATAATTCTCGACTTAAAACCGCTAGTAAATACTAAGCAAGTGAGATTCTTATTGGGACATATTAGGTATTACAGAAAGCTCATCTGACATTATTTTGACATGACATATCCACTAGAAAAGATACTAAAAGAAAATCAAGAATACAAATGGAACGATGAATGCATCACATCAATTGACATTTTAAAGGAAAAATTAGTCGAAGCACCCATATTATGATTCCAAAATCGGTCTATCAAGTTTCATGTACATATTGATGCATCCAACATAGAAATTAGAATGATATTAACACAACCCAGTGATGATGGAAGGGAGCATACAAACACATAGAGTAGTAGAAAATTAAATGAAGATGAAAAGAATTATTCGTCAATCGAAAGAGAATCACTCAAAATGGTATTTGCACTTCAAAAATACCGACATTACTTACACACTAATACATTTTTGTTTTACATGGACCATTAGGCATTAAAATAATTAGTCAATAAATATTTACATCATAGAAGAATTTGTCAATGGTTATTATTGTTTCAAGAATTTTAGTTTGACGTCATAGTTCGACCGAGAAAAGAAAATATCAGACTCGAACACCTATCGAGAATCAAAACATGGGAAGAGGTGACTAGAATAAAAGACGATTTACCAGATGCACATTTATTTCAGATTGAAGTTATATATTCCTACTTATCAGAGATTGCTCAATTCCTAGAGGAAGGACGAGCTCTAGAAGGGATGAGAAATAAAAAGAAAAATATCCTAGAGATGAAAGCTGCACCCTACACTATAGGATTAAATGATGTACTACAATGACGTGTTCTTGATCATGAAAGAGAAACAATAATCAGAGAAGCACACTATGGTCCAATAGGAGTACATTTTCAGGTAGACACAACAGTTAGAAACATACAATAGTCGGTATTATTGTGGCCGACATTATATCGATATTGTTAAAGTTTCGTGAGAAAATGTGACCGATGCCAATGACTAGGTCAACCTCTGCTAATCACTGAAATTCCTTTAATATCAGTAATCCCAAGATTTACATTTGAAATTTGGGCAATAAATTTCATAGGACCATTTCCAATATCAGCTAGACGTATAAGAGCATGATATATTATTGTTAGATTTCTTTAAGATCTTATTAGATCATCTAGGATATTTATCTCAAAGAATAGAGAGTACATCAAAATGCATAAAATTTAAAATATGCACAAGACACAAACATTTTTCATCGGGGAAACCATCAAGGATAGAACCATGCAAACTTCTTCAGAATAGTAAGATGATCAAAAGTAGTAATAATAAATGTTCAACAACTATATTTCTTTCCTCCTCTGGATGTATCTCTCTCTCATGCACCTTAGAGAGTGTGTGAGCTATGTATAAATGAGGGAGAGAGCATCCCTATTTATACGCTTTCAATTCACTGACCAAATATAAGACTCGAGCCTACATGTCATCTCACATGGGGCCACTTCTCCTAGAGAGACCACAAGTACATATTACAGGATGTTACACTCAGGACTATTTCTTTGAATTACAACAGAGGTTGTACCTCAAGGTCTAGACACAATTTAGACATCCCCTAAAGAGGTAACACACATCCATAATGGGGGTAAAACAACATACAATGATAATATACATCATAATATCTTCTGAAGTTACAAATACATTAACACTTCCTTTGAAGTAGGAATTTTAGGTCTTCACAGTCAGCAACACATCCGGGTCAGGTCTTCATTGCATCATCATCATCACGGAGTCATAGAGTATTCATCATAGTTGCTTCCATCATCTTCTTATAATTTGATGATCCTCCCATACTATCTATCATCAGAAGTTTATACAGTTCAATCCCTTTCTCATGTTGGATGCAGGAATAGTCCTCTATGTAGGTCTTCATCATCTATGTGAGAAATCCATCATGTAGGTACATCCTAGGACATATTGTACTCCTCTTGCAAAAAGTGCAAGATCTCCAAGGACTGATTATATGCTACCGCAAAATCTAAAGGAGAATCCCAGGACTGATTACATGCCTTGCAACACCTGTGTACCCTACTATCATCTTCATCATTTTCAGATCATCTCATCATCAGACGGAGCACAACCAAGATACACATAACAAAACACTCACATTCACCGACATGGCAGGATGAACCTACTACCATTTGGGAAATGATTCCAACACTTACATCCATCAACATGGTAGGACACACCTAGTACCATCCAAGAAAGGCTCCAAAACTTACATCTGAGCATGGGAGGCCCATCCCGTCACGATATCAGAAATCCTTTACACTTACCATGGGAGGCCCAGCATTCCATGGGAGGCCTAGCATTCCACCATGTTGAAAAGGATCCACACTTACATCCAAACATGGGAGGCCCAACTTCCCACCATGTTGGAAAGGCTCTACAATTATATCCGACCATGGTAGGGCCAACCTTCCACCATTTCAAAAAGGATCTGCACTTACATCCGACCATGGGAGGCATAGCTTGCCACCATGTCGAAAAGGCTCTGGACTTACATCCAACCATGGGAGTCCCATCTTTCCATCATGTTTTAAATGCCTTGCACTTACATCCAACCATGGGATGCCTAGCCTGCCACCATGCCAAAAAGGCTCTACACTTACATCCAACCATGGGAGGCCTAGCCTACCACCATGTCAAAAAGGCTATGCACTTACATCTAACCATCAAAGGCCTAGCATTCCACCATGTTGGAAAGGATATTCCTTTACATTCAACCATGTGATGCCTAGCCTACCACCATGTGGGAAAGTCTCTACACCTACATCTAACCATGGGAGGCCCAACCTACTAGCATGTCGGAAAGGATAACATAATCATTACTTCCCATTAGAAGAAAATTGGATCTGAGGTACACAATGGAGCTTCACTCCTCCTCTATTCATCACACAAAAAATGCAAGTTATATCAATCAAATCAAATAGTAACTTTCAAAAGAAACATACTACCTCACAAATAACTGAGCAAGAGGCAACATATTTTCCTCAGTTGTACTCAGTTCCATGGAAGACTGCATCCTGCCAAACCAGTAGCCCATACTGGATCTCAAACTGAACAATCAATCCAATTTTCTCTTCTTCTCAGTGGTGCAACGAATCCAAATCAACACAAACATGCAGGTTAGTATTCTGATTTGTATCATACCTAATCCCATACTCAAATATACCCTTTAGGTACCTCACTGCATGCTTTACAACCAGGTGAGAGTGTCATGGATCCGCAGGAACTGGCTCAGGTCATTCAAAGAAAATCATGTGTTTGTTCTTATATTCATCAGGAACATCAAAGAACAAATCATTCGATGATACATCATGGCATCAACCATCTCTGATGAATCATCACTCAATAGATTCAGGTTTGATGCCACAAGTGTGGACATGGCCTTACAGTCCATCATCTTGAACCTCTTTAGGATCTCCACTGCATACTTCCTTTCTCCAAGGAAGATTCCATTTGTACTCTTCCACACCTCAATGCCTAGAAAGTAGTGCATCATACCCAAGTCCTTCATGTAAAACTCGGCAGCAAGTATCTTTCTTTCATCTTTAATGAGTTCCTCTTTTCTTGTCAGAAACAAGTCATCGACATATAATAGGAGCATCACTTTTCTTCCACCTTCAACCTTGAATTAAAGGTTGGAATCCTATTTAGTCTTAGTAAATCCTAGATTTATCAGTAATCTATCCATCCTATCATACCATGTCGAGCCTTGGGATATTCTTCATTCACTCCCTTTGAAGCGAAGCATCATTCTCCCTCTTCCTTTTGTACTCTATGTATTGAAACATTATGTACTGAAGTGACAAGTATCTTCCTCTTCTACTAATATTCTATGTATCCATCTAGGGTCACTGGATACCAAGATCCTCTATCTTGAACCTTTTGAAAATTTCTTCTCACACCCATCTATCAGCTTGTCATCCTCTATAGGATTTCATCTTCAACCTTTTATCAAAGGTTAAGATCTTCATCACTCTAGGTGATCTTCAAGGGAATCATGTAGGTGTTATCCCATGGGTGCCCTTTGAGCTCATACAAGGACTTCTTTAACTTGCACACATGAGCCTTCCTATCATTTGTCTCAACTCCCAATGGCTACAAATGTCTCCTCATAGTTTATTCCTTATTTCTGTGAGAAGCCTCATGCTACGAATATTTCCTTGTATACCATGATGTTTCCATATACTGCATGCTCGATATTGTAGATCCATATGGAAGACACTATGGACTTCCATTCAAGTCTCAATACCGCATCCTAGACATCATTATTCTTGAACTGGTGCTCTGCTTCCCTTTCTTCTTGGCTACTTCTTCATAGATAGAAGGCTATGCATCAATGATGTCTCTCAATAGTCACATAACTAGAGTGTGTATGAAGCCTCTTTCCTTCTTTGGAAGTCTAGTCATACTATTCTTCATCTTGGATTATTCTTCATCCACCGTTCTCTTTATATTCTTCTGAAGTTCTTTCTTTGGCTATGGTATCTTTGACCCGAGAATATTTAGGTTCCTCTTCTAAACTGTTGTTACTTGTTATTCAGAATGATATACAAGTCAGGTTTAGTTGCATGATTAGAAACATATCATAATTTCCAAAAAAATATTAATAGGGAGAAATATATATCACATAGCCATGAAATTATTTTATCCAATGCTACAACATTCATTCATATCATGTATACATATAGTGACTTCTAGATGCAATCTACCCTAATTTCATTAAGAGTGTGTACTGCTCCTAATATTTCAACAAAGAGGTTTCAATTTAGATAAGTGGTAATGGAATGTTGTACAACATCATTGAATTCTTACCCATCATGTGCAATTTAGTAGTATAAATGCAAATACTCAAACATGCATAACACATCAACTGAATATAAACAAATGCATAACCAAACACTATCATGAAATAGAAATTGAATACTTATCTTTATTCATTTTGTGGGTGGAATCCTTCTTGATCCTTAAACTTCATCATATTCTTCATTCATAACATCATCATTTCTTATCCAAATGCTAAGATGGATAAGAGGTTCTTCAAGAATTGAGTTCCTCGTATTCCTCATCGCTTGAGGAATCTTATTTGAATTGTGAGAGCTTGCTCTTCAATTTCTCCCATGTTCTCTTCACTTATTATGAGTTGAGATTCTTCTTGTGTGCACTCTTCCCAGAGTTTGCTGAAGCAAATCACTTCCTTCTAGCACACATTCCTTGAATGAATGAATCCCATGATCTTGGGAGGCCATGCAAGGTGGTTATAACAATATCTTATTCTTCTTCCATTTCTTTGTTATAGCTTCAAACACTTCCATTTTGTGTCTTCAAGGATGACACATGAGGGATGAGATGATCTTTGATAGAATATGCAATGATTCTCTTGGCTCTAGCCTCAGCCTCATTTCCCTCTAGGTCCTAGAGATTTCTTACTGAAATATTGATCCAAGTCAATTTATTCAAGGATCACGGAGGCCCTATACTTCCATACTCAGAAGTTGTCAACTTCACCAATATTTTCATCAATATGGCGTGATTAGTCATTTTGAAATGGGAACCTAAAATGTAAATAGAAAAAATTTAGATCTTACTGATTTCAGGTGTCATTCTTGGTTCTTGAAGTGGATAATCTAGGGTTTATCATAGAAACCATAACTTTCAAAACTTGGAATTTAAAAATTATGATTGGATATAAAGATGGTCCCCTTCAAGTTGAGCTGTCCAATGCACTCCTTTTCTGAAAACAGTGGAGGGAAGCTTCTGGAATGTTGAAGTCCTACTTTTCCAATTTATTCAATAGAAATGACTGATATTTCTTATGCCGTATCTCTGAAGGTTCAGATCCTTAAGGTATAAAACATTTGACTATGATATACAGATAAGTATTCTTTCCAACACATGTCAAAGAAGAAATGGATTCTCCAAGTGGTACTTATGTTGAGTTTCCCAAGGTGACTATTTTGGGTAATGTTCATCATAGATAAATTGTACAGACTTCCATGTGTAACTGTTTCACATTTTGGGTCTAAAAAATGTACCATAGAAGCGACATTCCATGCCCTACCTGAAACATCTTGCAAAATTTCGTTTGGACCTTCCTATCCCAAGATATAGCAAATATCCCTAGGCCACCTGTTTATGACTGTATTTTGGAGGAAGTTGGAACCCTAATTTGGAGGAAACATATCTATTGAACTATAGTGACTATGGGATTGAAACTATTACACAATGTACATCACAAATTTTTATTTTGCCTGGAAACATTTCTTCTTCCAATCCTTCTCCAATATTGCGTTATAGTGAAAGTTATAGAATGACTAAATTCAGTATTCTAGGGTTTTCAGACATGAAACCCTAATTTCCATTAGGTGCCATTATAGTTGTATTTTGGTTGTGTAGCTAGGGTTTTCACCCTAGCTTGTGCTAATGAGCACCTACTAAGGAATCTGGATTCCTTAGTAGCATTTCGATTAATGTAAATGAAAATAAATTAACCTAAAACAGAAAGTAAATGACAGAAAGTAAAAACGACAAGAAGATGTATAAAAAGTATTTTGTATTTGTATTACCTCTGATGAAGAGGTTGGTGGAGTCCGTTGCGCTGATTCGATGTCGGTGGCTCCGAGCTCCGAGCTGCTCCTTCTCCTTCTCCGATGGTGGAAAATAAGCCAAAAGGGGTCTCAACGGTGAAAATAGCTTGATGGTAAG